>JAJJLU010004027.1:0-20180 GCA_023807065.1 Isotricha intestinalis
TTTTTTTAATATAATTCATGTTTTCAAATATTTTATTTAATTTTTATTAAAAGTTTGAGGAGAAGAAATTGAAAAAGGAAAAGGAGTATTATATTTAAATAAATGAGTATTTTCTTTATCTTATATAATAAAATTTATATAATTGTTAAATATCAATATAATAAAATAATATAAATCATATATATTATTTTTTTTAAATGAGATTATTTTTTAGAGAAAAAGATAATTATTAAAATCAATTATTAAATTTAAAAAAAATAGATTTAATTATACAGAATTTATACCAAGATGTATTTTAGAATGAAAATATTAAATTTCTTTATTTAGTTAATTTGACAATAAGTTTAAAAAAACATGAAAAATTTGTAAAATCATTTTAAATTTTTATAAAACTTAACATATGGAATCAAGATATTAATTTTTATATTATTTTCTTATTCTCATTTTCAATTTAGTTATAATCAGTTTTGAAATTTTCAAAGAAAATGTATAATTAAAAAAATAATTAATTATAAATATACATTTATAACAAATTTTTAATATAAAATTGATAAAATAATCAATTATTCTTATATAATAAATTTTCCATAAAATAAATAATAATAATAAACTCAAAAACAGTGAAATTAATGAAGTGATGATTCTATTTTTTTTTTCAATATTTTCTATTGTTTCATTATGTGATTCAATAAATTTGAATATTAGAGCCATGATAAATAAATGACAAATATTAAAAACTAATATTGATGAAATGACCTTTGAGTTATTTATTAATATTCCAATCAAATATTTAAAAATTAATTCAGTTAATTTAATGAATCTAATAAAATATAATACAATAAATATAAAAAGTGGAAAAATAAAATAAAAGAAACGTAAATTCTTATTGTTTTCATTTTTTTTCATAATATAATATTTTTTATTTAAAAGATAAATGGAAAACTTTAACATAATTAATTAAAAATAAATAAAATATATATTTAAGGTTTTAAAAGAAAAATAATATCTTAAAATAATAAATGCATTTATTTCCACCAAAAATTTTTTCAAAAATAGAAATAAAAAGAATAAAAATAGGAGCAAATATAATCCAATTAATAATTAAACACCATAATCCCATATAAATCCAAAACTTTTGAGATTTATGATAAATATCACACCAAAAAACTGAATAAGCCATAAATAAGAAAATAGATAAAAGCATTAAAATATAACATAAAAAATTTCTATTTGAACAATTTTCTTTTCTTTCAGAGTTATTGTTTTCATTATATGGAGTTAAAATTATTATTTTTATTAATAATTTGAAAAAAATTGTTAATATTAAATTAAATATTATTATTGTTTTATCATTTTTAAAAGGATACAAAATATTATTTCTTTCATTATCATAAATTCTTTTTTCAATTCTTTCTTCATTCAACAAAAATGAATTTAATCCAAATACACAAGAAATATTAAAAATAAAAATAATATAAGTCATAAATATTGGATGAATAATTGGATAATAAAATAAATTTATTAAAGGATGAAGAATTAATAAATTAAAACGCCAAATTTCACAAAAGTTTGAATTGGAAGTTAGAAGTATTCTATTTTTAAAATCACTTATATCTTTTCCTGAATTTTCTTCTTTATTTTCATCTTCTTCTTCTTTTGTTTCAGATATTATTATTGAAGGTTCAAGTTCTAAATTATTATTATGAATAACATTATTATTTATTATTGAATTATGAATAGTGCTAATCTCAATTGGAGTGTTATTATATATTTCAATTAATTTTTTAATATCTTGATCATAATTTATAAATCTTGGTTCATTTTTTGGGGGTGAAATTTTATTGTTTTCGTTTTCTTTGTTATAATTTGATACACAACCTTCAGATAGACTATTCTTTAATTGAAAATCTTTTTTTTTTGATGATTTTAAATCATAGGATTTTATCGAACTTTTATTTTTTAAATCGTCTTTAGAATCTTCTTTAAATTCATCAGATAAATTAAATGAATTACTTTTTTTTTGAGATGATCGTGGAGGATTTGATTTTATATTTTCTCTTTCATTATTGTTTCTACAACCCACACAAAGAGATAAAAAAATTGAAATAATAAATAAAGTGATTAAAATCAATGATAATATAAATGCCATATTTTTTAGAGGATCTTTAATATACTTTCTACATTTAAATGGAATATATTTTATTTTTTTATTATCAAAGGGATCTTTTTTACCTATTAAAATTATATTATTTTTTTGATCTCCACTACAATTAAAAATAACAGTTTTATTATTTATAGAACTAAATTTACAATATTGATTATTATAACTTAAATCTTGATAAATTTTATTTCTTCTATAATTAAAAGGTAAATCATAATCAAAATCATCACTTTTAAAACAAAGTTCATTGAAAATAATTTCATTTTTATCATAAATATTAATTCCTTTTTCCATATAAAAATGATATAAAGTATTATTGAATTTTAATAAAGAAGAAGAAATAAAAATTGAATAATCAATGAACTTGCATTTTGATAATAAATCAATATTACTATTATTTAAAGAAATAAATAAATTAACACCAATAATACTTTCATTATATATATTATCAATATAAAACATTAAATTATTTGGTATTATTGTTAATATTACAACATCTTCATCTTCAAGACAATCTGTCAAATTTATAATACTAAGAGAACTATTATAATAATATTTTAAATGATCAATTATTGTATTAATTGCAAATTTTTTATACCAAATATATGAAATTAAATTTAATTCATCTGAAAAAATCTTATAACCATTTTTAGGTAAATTAGATTCCATTGCTCCTTTTTTGTTAATATAATGAGCATTTAATAATATTTTTTTAATATAATCATTTTCCATTTTTAACCTTCTTCTTCTATTATCATTTAAATTGTTATAAAATAAATTTAAAAACAAAGATAATTGATTAAAATAAAAAACATTAATTTTACTATTATATTCCATAGATTCCAAAGAAGAATCAGAATATTTGAAATAAGTATTAAATTCACTAGCAATATTTTTAGGAATTAAATTAGAAAACATTTGAACTAAAAAAAGAACACCTTTAATTTGAGAAACTAAATTATTATTAGAATAATCAAAATCATCATTTCCAAGAGTATATTTATTTATAGCTTTCATAGGTTTAATAATACTTTCTAAATCAAAATCAAATTCACAAAATAATCCAATATACCCTACTTTACAATTACATTTCATTAAATTTATGTCACAAGAAATATAATGATCTTTTACACATAAATAATTACAAACATTAATTCCTAAATTTTTAATAATTTCAATATCTAAATCTTCAGGTAAATAACATTGTCCATCATATTCAATTGTACCTTTTGCACAATTTTCTACACAATATTCTAAATTATTTTTTAATTCTGTTTCATAGCAAAAAATACATTTATTTCCTTCTTTTGGACTAATAGCATAATTTAAATTATCATCACATTTTTCAACACATTCTCCTTCTTGATAATAAATTTTATTATTTGGCATTTCTTGACAATATTTACAACTTGGGTAATTATCATCTATATATCTTATTAAAGGAGGAGTACATTTTATTCTTAAAATATCAATTTCTTTTTCAGAAGTTTTTTCACCACATTTATTTTCACATTGTAAAATATAAGTTCCAAATATTATATTATTTAAATTAAATATTAATGATATTTTCCTTTTATTATTTGAACTTAAAATTGGAATTGAAGATATTAAAATGTTATTTCCTTTTATAATATTACATTCAATTAATTCATCCTCTAAAAGTTCATTTTGGAAAATCACTTTTACTAATTGAAATGAAGAACCTTCAATTAATTTTCCTGTTATTGAAGTTATATTTGTAAATATAATATTTGATTGAAGATTTATTTCTTTTTTGAAATTTCCACTTGTAATTTTAATTGAATTTATCATATTATTTTTTACATTTATGAAACATGTAAAAATATTAAATGAGGATTCTATATAATTTTCACATTCAAAATTTCCAATATTTATTGTTTTATTATACAATTTAGGAGTTTCTAATTTAAAGAATAATGAACCTGAATTCTTTGTTTTACAGATTGAACTTGTTACTTCATATGAAAAAATATAAAAATATTTTGTCCAATAAGAATAAGTTATTGGTATTATAGAAGCTTCTGTATTTTTTAGAATATAATAACATAATATTATTGAATTAGATTTAATTAAACATTTATTATTATTTGGAGTATTATCTATTATAATTTTTTTTAAATCTATTTGATTTGAGTTTTGTTTTAAATTTAATTCAAATGAAACATTTTGGTTTCTTATTCCTTTATTAATAATTTCTATATCATTATTAATTTCAAATGGAGAATCATTTACATTAATTATTCTATTTAATTTTATAAATTCATTATTTTCATCTTGATAAGGAATTGATTTTCTAAATAAATAAAAAGTATAAGTATTTTTTTCTTTAACATAAATTTTAAAAGTAAAAAAAATTTTATCTGGAGATAAATTTAATTGTATTTCTTGATCAAGAGTATCTTTTCTATCAGATTTAATTAAAACATGTGATAAAAATGGCATATAAAAATCATTTTTAGTATTTTGAATGGTAATAGAAATATAACCTGTATTTATTAAAGAAGATGAATTTGGTTGAGTAATTATAAAATTTGTTTGAGATAAAGTATTTGAAATATAAATTGTTTGATTTGTATTATAATTTTCATAATAAATTGAATATGAGTCATAATAGGATATATAAGATGAAACTTTACATATTATTGAATCATTAGAATAATATGGTTTATTACATATTAAAGGAATAATATGTGCATCTGATATTGATAAAGGTAATATTCCTAATTTATTTAAAGTACAATATAAATTATTTAATATAATCCAATCTTTATAAAAGTATGTTTTTTCAACAGTAAAAGAAGTGAAATAAATATTTGAAATAAAATATATTCTATTATTATAATTATTGTCATAAATTTCCAAAGAATAATTTCCTTCTAATGATGGTATGACTTCATATATATTATTATCATTTTTATTTTTTAATTCTAAAGAGATATTTTCATTTTTTAAAAATACAGAAAATGATAAATTTAAATTATCAACAGGAGATATTGTTATTTTAAATGGTTGTCCTATTAAAATACAATTTGTTTCATATTGAAGAATTTGAAAAATTTCTGAAATATTATTATAAACTATTAATTTTAACTGTATTTGATTATATTGTATAGTTGAATTTTGATATGAAAATGCAAATTCGTAATTTCCAGGAATAGAAATATTTTTTAATATAAATTGTTTATCATTTATTTTTTCTAAAAATGTAAATTCTTTAAATTCATTATTATCAATAATTTTATAATATATATTTTCAACTGAATCAAAACCAACTGAAGTTATTATGAAATACTCATTATAATCATTATTAGAAAGTACTATTATATTTTTATCAATAATAAATTCAAATCTTGATACAATTTTATCTGATAAAGTTTTATTTATCTTTTTTGCATATATATCGGTATTCTCAAAAAATTTTCTATAAAGTGTAATAAAATAAGAATTTTCATTGTTTAAATAAGGTTCAATTCTAATTGATGAACTATTTAGCAATATAAAATTACATGATATTGAATAAATATCACATTCTATTTTTTCTTCTATATCATTTGTATTTTCTAATACTACTTTGTCTATTTCACTCATTTCAAAATTATTTGAACTTATAATAATAGGAGAAATATCATTATTCTGAATTTTTATTGGAAGGGTTAAAATGAAATTGGCATCATTTATACTATTATAAATATTATATTCTGTGTAATTAAATGTTTCATTAATAGTGATATTTTGCTCCAAATATAATAAATAAAAAGTATCATTTTTAGTTTCAAATGATAATTCATCTGCACTACATATTATATAATCCTTTTTATCTACTATTATTTCACATGTTAAATCATAAATTTCAGATAAATTTGATTTCTTTTGAATTGAGAGACCTTCTAAATTACAATAAATACCTTCAAATATTATATTATCTTTATAAAAAAAATCATTAAATTGTTTTTGAATTGAATATATATCAATATTAAATTTCCAAATATAATAATCTGAATTATTATGTTCCATAATTTTTAATTGAAATCTATCTTTCATATTTGAACTATTAAGATCTTCTAATTGTTCTTCTAATTCAAATGAGTAATCATCATCATATGTAAAATTATAATTGTTTGAATATAAAGTATCTTCTAATATTAAACTAATTTCTGATAAAGAAGTTAAATTTGAATCTTTAAAATTTTCATTTATAATGATTTTTGGTTTATAAATGTTATTTAAAATACATTGATGGAAGTTAGTGAAAGTAAATAATTCATCAAAGTCTTTCACAACAATAACTTTTTGTTCAATTTCATAATCTTCTTCTATTCCAATATATCTATAAATAAAATTATAAACTCCTTCACTATCACTTTCATTTATCTCAAACATAAAAGAAAAAGTATTATTAACTAATTTAATATATGATGTTTCATTTTTATAATATATTCCTTCAATTTTATCAATTTCATTTTGAAATTCTTCTTTTAAATAAATATTAACTACTCTATAACTTAAATTATAATTTAAAAGTTCTCCGGAATTTAATACAATATAAATTTTATCAAAAATAAATTCTAAATCAAAAATATTAAACGTAAGAAATATCGAAAAATTTTGAGATATAAGAGAATTATTATTATCATATTCAATAGAATTCCTTTTTATTCCTGTCAAATAAGTATCAAATTCATTTTGTAGTATAAAATTAACTATTATTTTACTGTTATTATTATTTTCAAAATCTATTATTTTTTCTAAGAAATATAATTCTTCAACTTCTTCAACACCATTGTATGAAAGGGTAACAGTATCAATTTCTTCCATAAAAAATTCATTGGAAGAAATTTCTAATTTATTTTTTCCTTTATATAATTTATCAGGTATATTTATGTTAAAGAATGCAGTATATATTGGTTTTGATACAAAAAATTTTTCAGATAATAAAAATTGGTGTTCATTTTGAAGGATATATAATTGATAATATCCAGCAGGATAATCATTAAAACTTAATAATAAATCATTAAAAAAAAATATTAAATTATTATTTGTTTCATAAATACTATTAGTAGTATTATAATTAAGATAAATATTGTCAGATTCTTTTTGAAATAATAATATTATATTTTTTTCCAAAAAATTTATGGGTGTTTTTAATTTAATATAAGGAGAATTCATATAAATAAAATTTTCATTTGGAGATATTAATGTTGTATTAATTGTTATCACATTAAAATAAAATAAAGGATTGCTATAATCATTTCCTTCAATAATTAATATATCATAAATATCTCCACATGATCCAGAGATATCTGGTGGTAAATAAATAAAATTATTTTCTTCTGCTGTAAAATAATCATATGAGAAGTTTTCATTTGTTTGATTTGATATATATATTATAATATTAAATTCTTTTATTGAAATATTTTGAAAATATGTTGGATTTTTTATACTTAATTTATAATTTGGAAATTTTATAATATCATTTTGACAATAATCATAAAAAGGAGTTTCCTCTTCAAAAGATAAAAAATCATCTAAATTATAAAAAACATAAACTTTATCATATATATTATGTTCTTTTTCACTTGGATAATTTTTAAAAGTAAAATAATATGTTGTGTCCTTATCTATTTGGAATTGATAATTTCCATTTTGTAAATCTATTAATGTTTCTTTAAAATCAGGATCATTTACATGATATTTAAATATAGTTAAATTTTGAATTCCAACTTCAATTATTCCATAATCATTAAGAGAATTCGTTAATCCATTAATGAGAACAAAATATTTTCTTTTTGCTAAAAATTTTAAAACTGAAATTCCATTTTCTAGAGAAATATTATTTCCACATTTATCAATATATGATAAATTATAATTCCCAATTTGTAAATAGTTAATAGAGAAATTTATTTCAATTATATTATTTTCTTTTAATTCAAATCCAAAAGAATTCCATTTTTCATTTTCTTTTTGTAAAAAAAATTCTCCAAAATCACTATTTGTTAAATCATTTAATGGTTTATCTGATGTAATGTTAATAGTTATATTTTGTAATGTTTCATTCTCATCAAAATATTTTTCATTAATAGATTTAATAGAATAAAAATTATATATTTCTAATTTTACATTCTTTTTTTCTAAAAGATTAAAATTTCCACTACAATTAGAATAAGCTGAAATTAAATGTACACCTTCTTTGAATGAATCTGAATTTATTTCATATTTTTTTAAATTAGGATTATAATCAAATGTTAAAGTACTTGAATTTAATGTTATAGGACATTCATCAATAGTATTGATATAAAAGTAGTAAAAATGTTCTGTTAACTGGGCATTATTTGGATAAAGTGAAAAACAAGTATCTCCTTCAATTATATAATTTGCAAAGAATATTTCTTTTTTTGTATTTTCCATATTTTCAATTTGAATTTCAACTTTACTAGGTATTATAATATTAAAAGTTAAATTACATAAGAGATATTTGTCATTTGGTTCTTCACACATTAAAATATTAAAACTATTTTTATATTGTTTTGCTTTTTCAATATTTTCAAATTCTAGTTTAATTGGTTCTAAAGATTGCTCAGCATTAGAAACAAAAAAAAATGGAGTTAATAATACATATTCAACAGAATATTCTTCAAAATCAAAAATTCTTAATAATTTTTCATCATCTAATTCCCATTCTTCTCTCATTCTTTTAATATATATAACTTTAACAATTGAATAATCATTATCTAAATTAATACTAATTGAGTTATCATTTAAATCAATTTGAAATTCATTTTTATTAAACGTTACATAATTATTATTTAAACGAACTTTAATTTCATTGATTAATGGTAAATAAAACTCAGAATCATAAGTGTATATTTCAATATAATTACTATCATTTATAATTTGGAAATTAGTATCATTCAAAGAATTTGATAGAAAAATTACACTTTTCCCACTAGAATTATGATTATAATTATCAGCATAAATATCATTAATTGATAATCTATATTCTCCAAAAAAATTATAAATACCTTCATTCATTGTACAATATAATTTTTCCTCATCTGAATTATAAATTGAATTATTACAATTAATAATATTAGTTGTATTAATCGGATATGATATATCACTTGTTCTTTGTAAATAAAGAGGAGAAAATGATTGTGATAAATCACAATAAACTTCAGAAAAAACTAATGTTTTATTTGGATATAATTGATATTTTGGTAATTTATATTTTGTTAGAGAAAAATTTAAAATATAAAGAGGATTTTCAAAATCATTATTTTCAACAATCTTCCATAATTTTGATGAATTTTTTTGAATATTTACTTCTTGAATTTTACTATTAAATGGAAAATCGTGATTAGTTCCGTTACCATAATTTAAAGTAAATCTTTTAAAATGTTTTTCACTAATTCCTTCATTATCTATATTAATATCAATATATGGTAAATTACATTTATCAGGAATTGAATATATTTTAAATAAAGATGATAATTCTGAAACAACAGTTATTGTTTCAATAAAGATATATGTATTTTCTTTATAAACAAAATAAATACCAAATTTACCTATTTCATTAATATTAAAATAATAATTATTATCAATATCTTTTTCTAATTCAAGATAATTGTCATTTGAAGATTGAATAAATAACTTTCTTTTTTTAGCAATATCATTTAAAGGTTTAATTATAAGTTTATTAATTATTTCAGTTTGATTTAAAATAAAATACAAATGATTAAAATCATAATCTTCTTCATAATCATCATATTCTTCTTCATATTCTTCATCATATTCTTCTTCATAATCTTCATCATATTCTTCATCATATTCTTCTTCATAATCTTCTTCATATTCTTCTTCATATTCTTCTTCATATTCTTCTTCTTCATATTCTTCTTCTACATATTCTTCATCATCATATTCTTCTTCTACATATTCTTCTTCTAAATTACGAATTAATATATTTTGATGTTTTTTAATTTCATTTTTTGAAACTAAATTAATACAAATATAATTTTTACAAAGTAATTGTTTATGGAGTTTTTTTTTTAAAGAATAAATAAATGTTTTGTTCACAATTTTTTTCAAAATTATTTTCGATTTTTTTTGTGTTGGTAAATAATAATCTTTTAATTCAATTGGACTGATGATTTCTCTTCCATTCAATTTAATATTTTTTTTCATAAATTTTATTTCAGAAATATTAAATAAAGGTTTTATTTTTTCAGAAATATAGTTATTTTTATTATTTAAAGAATAGATTTCACAATAATTAAAATAAGAAAAATCTAATACAAACATAAAATTTTTTTTGAAATGAACTATTTTTGGAAATATAATCTTATTTTCACCTAAAATTGATTTACAATTCATTGAGATTTCTAAATTTAAATTTGAAATTCCATAAACTATAAATTTTTGTTTTGTTTTTAATGGATTTGATGTTGAAAGAAAATAAATTTCATTTTTATTTTGTAAACATATAAAAGACAATAATCTCAAAAAAATATAAAGTTTGAAATTAAAATTAAATTTTATTATTCGCCATAAATTTACCATCTATCAAATAATTATTTAAAAAAAAATAAATATTTAAATCTATTTTTTCTTTAATTAACAAAATTTTATGTTTAACAATGATCATATATTAATGATTCATAGAGAATTATTATATGATTTTTTGTTTTAAATTACTATAATATTTTATGGTTTTTTTTATATCTAATACAAAAGAATACATTACAAAATTGGAAAATGAAGATTGATTGATATATAATTAAAATAAACTTTCTTTAATGAACTAAATTGTTCTTAAACTTTTAAAATAAGTTATTAATCATATTTTTCATGATATATGAATCTGCAATTTGATGAAGATTATATTTAAAAGTATTAATTTTTATAAAATGTATATGTGTTATTGAAACAACATAATGAATATATTTTTTCCCTATATCAAGAAAAAAAAAAGAATTATTTAAATAATAATTCAATTATTTTTTCATTTTCTTTTTTAAAAATAATTGTAAAGAATTAATAAACTTGAGAATTAAATTTCTTTTTTTTTGAATATATTTTGCAATAATTATGCTTTTTCTTTCTTCGATTATTTTCTTATAAATTATTAAGGGTGGAATTTTTTTGATTTTTTGGAATTTCAAAAAAGGCAAATCAATTAGTTAAAAGAATTATTATTATTAAAACATTAAAAATTCATTAACTTTATTGTTATTAAAATCATTTTATTCATTTTTTTCAAAAACAGCATCACACCTTCTCCATTAAAATTTCTATATTCAAAACAGGATTTATTAGTTAATATCCCCTTTATTTTGTATTTTTTTTTATTTTATCATTATTTAAATTAATTTTAAACAAATATTTTTTTTCTAATATTTATTTATTTTTCAATTAAAGAATATGAAATCTTTATGTTTATTAATTAATAATAAAACTTATTTTTTGATTCAACTATTTTTTTTATTTTTAAATGATTGAAGAAACAAACAAAGTGATAAATCTTTTTAAACTCAGAATGTGTGCAACAATAAAGAATAACTGTTTTAATTTATTAATAATAATTGTTTTTCCATTGTTTTCTCTTTTATATAAATACATTTTATGTTCACGTATAAATAATTTTTCCAATTCTTCATATGAACTTTTCAATATTCAAAATATTTCAATTCTAAAAGAAATGAGAGTGGGAATTATCTCAAATGAAAATTATGAATATATAAATAAATTTGAAAACTTTTTAAAAGAAAATAATATAAAAATTCAATATTTAAATAACTCTTCAGAAATAAAAGATTCTAAAAGTAATTTTGATTTTATTTTTAAATTTAAGATCAACAAAAAAAAAATCATGAACAAGGAAGATGAAATTGAAATAGAATTCGAGTATTCTTTAGACTTTATTGATGAAATAATTCCTGATTTTGGAACATTAAATAAACCAAAAAAACTGCAATTATTAATAACAAATTATTTATCAACAATTTCAAATATAACTAATATACCTTCAATTATAGTAGAAACACTTCAATTGAATAATAAAGAATATAAATATAAGGCCTTAATTATCATAATTATTGATATTATTCTTTATTATTGTATATTTCATATAGTATATTCAAAGATTATTATTGAAAAAAAAGAACATATATTTGATTATTTATCAAGTCAAGGAATAACTTTTAATCATAATTATTTATCCTGGTTTTTAATTTTTCTTTCTCAAATTTTACCATTTTTTCTTTTATCTTTTATTAATTTAAAACTTTTTGAAGATAATAAATTAACAATATTAAATCAATTATCTTTTAATATTGATATAATTTTTATTTTTTCTTTAATTCTTCTTTTTATTATAAAATATGATAATAGTGAAACCATTCATTCAATTTTATAGTAATAATGTTTTTTCAAATCTTTTCATTATTTTATATTTATAAAGGAAGAGATTTTTTTAAATATTTACCATTTGTTTTTTCTATTATAACTTTTTTTCAATCAACTAATGAAAAAAATAGACTAGAATCAATTCTTTATTTTTCTAATTTCATTGGTATTATATTTTTTATTAATATTTAATTTTCTAAAAAGTTTTATGTTCAAAAAAAAAGACAAATCTTTTGATTCGTTGTCATTTGAAACAAATGATCAAATTGATAAATATGAAAATAATGAACAATTAACTGAAATGGAAATTTCAATTAAAAATGAAAATTATTATTTAAATGTTAAAAATATAACTAAACAATTTGATGATATAAAAGTAATCAATGATTTTTCATGTGCATTATTTCCTGGAAAAATATTTTGTCTGTTAGGCCATAATGGATCTGGTAAAACAACTTTAATTAAAATTATTTCTTGAATTGAAAAAATAGATGAAGGAGATATAATATTAAATGGAATATCAATATTAAATGATAAAAATTATTTTATTAAAAATATTGGAGTTTGTCATCAAGAAAATATTTTATTTAGTGAATTAACAGTTGATGATATGATTTATTATTCATTAAAGTTAAAAGGAAAAACAAAAAATAAGGATGAAATTGATTCTTATATTAAAGATGTTGGTTTGGAAGAAAAAAGAAAAGATTTATGTAAAAATTTATCAACAGGGCAAAAAAGGAAATTATGTATAATATTGTCTTTAATAGGAAATAATAAAATAATTTTATTAGATGAACCTACTTCAGGTCTTGATGCTATTGGAAGAAGAGAATTATGGAAATTTTTACAAAGAAATAAAAAAGATAAAATAATACTTTTAACTACTCATTCTTTAGAAGAAGCTGAATTTTTAGGAGATAGAATTGGAATTATTAAAGAAGGTGAATATATATGTTCAGGGACTTCTTCATATTTAAAAAATAAATATCCTCATGGATATAATATTAATTTATTAATAAGTTCTAGATTTAATTATGAAAACAGACAACAAATGTTAAATGATTTAAAAGTAATTGATTCAACTTCTTTCATTAAAATATCTTCTAATTCATTATTAACAATCAATTTTAATAATTTAAATGGAAATGTAATAAATTCTATTTTTAAATATATTGAAGATTCAAAATCTCTTTATAATATTAATAAATATACAGTATCTACTACATCACTTGAAGATGTTTTTATTAATTTAAATATAAAAAATTTTTCAAATCAATTATTGAAAATTCCTTGGATATATTCAAGTTGATGAAAACAATGAAGATAAAATAATTGAAAATAGTGTTTCTTATAAAAATCAATTCTATGGTAATTTTATTAAAAATATTTATGTTTTTTTAAAAGATTATAGACATTTGGTTGTTATTGTAATAATTGTAATATTTAATTTTATTTTTATTTTTTCAAAAAATGCGAATGATGAAATCAATCATTATGATTCATTAATTAATAATAGTAAAATTTATATTGATTCAAATGATAGTGATTATATTACAAATTCTAGTTTTTATAAAAATTATAATGGAAATATTGAAATTAAAAATAATATACATTTTGAAAATATTTTTTCTTTTAAAAATTATTTAGTAAATAAATTCAACTGTGAAAATGAAACGAGTATAGTTTTCTTAAAAAGAAATATTAGTAATAATGAAATAATAATATATAATATCTATAATTCAAAAGAATATAATTATTTTCAAATAACAATGAATATGATAATAAGTATAATATCAGAAAAAGAATTTGGTATATATGTCAAATTACATAATAATTTTAAATTCATTTCAAATTCAAACATCAACTTTTTTTATTATTTTTTTTTAATACTATTAATTGTAAGTATCATTGGAAATAAGATGCAAATTCCTTTTTATGATAGAATATCACAATTAAAACATATATTATTTTTAAATGGAACTAATCCTTTTTTTTATTGGTTAGGAATTTTTATATTTGACTTAATTATAATCTCTATCTTATCCATTTTTTTGTTTTTCTTTAATAAGAATTTTTTGCTTTCTTTAAATACTCTCTTTTTATTTATAGTATTTGTTTTTCTTTCATATATTTGTAGTTCTTTCTGTGATAAGTTTGAATATTCTTTAATGATTTTCTTTTTTTTTGGGTTTTTGCCCATTTATTTCATTTTTTTTTTTTATTTTTTAATGATAATTTATATGTTTTTGAGACAATCAAGATATCAATAATATTAGTTATATTAATTGTTTTTCTTTTGTTTTTCTTTTGTATTTTGGAAATGAAAGATTTTTTAAAAAAAAAATATGTGCATGTAAAACAAGAAATGATATAAAATCAAATCTCAATATTGAATATTTAAAGAATAATTTAATAAATAATAACAATGAAGAATTAAAAAATAAATATTTAAAAGAACAATCAATAAAAATGAATTCAGATTCTTCAACAATAAAAATAATAAATTTAGTAAAAATTTTTTCACAAAATTGTTGCTGTTGTAAAAGAAAAATAAAAGCAGTGAATAATATAAATTTTGTTTTAGAAGAAAATGAAAAATTTGGATTATTAGGATTTAATGGTTCAGGGAAAACAACTACATTTAAATTAATAACAAAAGAATTATTATATGATTCAGGAGAAATAATATTATTTAATAAAGAATCAAAAGATTTTAATTCAATAAAAAGAAATATAGGATATTGTCCCCAAGAAAATGCACTTTATGATGAATTAACAGTAAAAACAATGTTTAAAATTTATCAAAGATTAACAGGAATAAATTTAAATATAGAAGAATTATGTGAAAAATTTGGATTAACCAGAAACATAAATACAAAATGTAAGAATTTATCAGGAGGAAATAAAAGAAAATTATGTTTTGCACTTTCAATGTTGAATAATCCAAGAATATTATTATTAGATGAACCTTCAACTGGAGTAGATCCAGAAAGTAGAAGAATTATGTGGAAAAATATTTTAGATTTAAATCTAACTCATAAATATAATATGATATTAAGTACTCATTCAATGGAAGAAGCTGAAGTTTTATGTGATACTGTATCTTGGTTAAAAGATGGTCAATTTGAATGTATTGGAAATCCAGAACAATTAAAAATTGATTATTCAACTGGATATATTTTTCAATTAAAATTTAAAAATAATAAATATGATAAAAATATTAAGGAAGATTGTGATAAATTATTAAAAGAATTAAAAAATAAAATTAATGGATGTGATAAATTAAATGATAAAATAAAGAATGATTGTTATGTTTTAAATAAATTGAACTTTATTGTTGATTATATTAAGGATAAATGTTCTTTGATTTACATTAATAATATTTTACAAGAAAATATCATAGAATTTATTATTCAAATAGATGAAGAAAAGCAAAGTATATTATTTCCAAGTATTCTTTCTTTAAAAAGTACTTTTGATTTTATTGATGAAATAAGTTTAAATATGCAATCCCTTAAAAATATTCTTATTCATTTATAAAAAATATAATTTTTTTTAATAAAGCAAATAAAAACAGAAATAAAAAAAATTTTAAATTAATTGTTTCAATCTATTTCTGAGTCAAAGACAATGATGAATATTAATTCTCACTTTAAAATATATGTTATTCAAAGAAAAAGTTTATGATATTTTTGGAGCAAACAAGTCCAAAAATATAACATTAAAGTTTTATATGAAACCAACATATATTTAAAAAAAATGTTCATAAAAAAATAATTCTTTTCATTCAAAGAAAAGAAATTAAATGAATATTTTCTTTTATGGGAAAAGTAAATATTTTAATGTACTACCAAATATTAATGATGCTCAAAAAATGTTTGAATTGATTTTATTAAAAATTGAAATGAAAAATTTTTCTAATTTATGATTTTATTTTTATGATTCATTTTTGTATATTAAAATTTACTGACTTTTGTTTGTTTTGAACTGCACAATGATTTAAAACATTCCTATATAAAATTTAAAAAAAATTAATCAAAGAATTAGTAATTAATATTCAAATATTAAAATCAATTCATAATTTTTTAAAATATTGAAAATATTATATCATTTTTAAATATAAATGGAACAAGCATCAAAAGCAAATACTGAAACAATAAATTTATTTGAAAAGAAATTTAATATTCTAACTGATAAAGGTCATAATTATGAAATTATTTTAAAATCAAATAATTTATCTTCAATTAAATTTGAATCAATTGTTAAAGATGATTTAACAATATATAATTACTCTTCAATTTTTACAATAGAAAAAATTAAGGAAAATAAATATTTTTTAATGTTTGATACAATTGATGAAATCATAAATGAAATAAATCTTTTATTAGAAAAAAATTCACCAAGTATTATTGAAGAATCTGAAGGAATCATATTAAAAATTCCTTTAAATACTTCAAAAATAAAAGAGATTACTTTTTTTATAAATAAAAAAACAAAAAATAATAATGAAAAAATCGATGAATTATATTTAATAATTTCTCATTTAAAAAATCAAATTAATAAAGAATTATTATTTAAATTAAATTAACAAAATGATGAAATAAATAAATTAAAAAATATTGTCAATCAACAAAATAATGAAATAAATAATTTCAGAAAAATAATTGAAGAACAAAATAAAAAAATTGAAATATTAATTCAGAATAGTAAAGAAAAAAAAGAAAAGATTTTTGAAGATAGTATTATTATTGGAAATAATGAGAATTATAAATTAACTTTATTGGATAAATCCAAATAAACAAATAAAGTCTGAGTTATTATATAGAATGTCTAAAGATGATGATTCTGTAAAAATTTTTCATGAATTATGTGATAATAAAGGGCCTACTGTAATTTTAACAAAAATAAAAAAAAGAAATATAATTGGAGGTTTTACATCATTATCTTGGGATTGTAGTTCAAATGAAAAATGTGATTTAGAATCTTTTCTTTTTTCATTAACAGATTCTCTAAAATTTCCAAAAACAACAAAAAATTTGCAATCTATTTATCGTCGGAAAAATTATGGTGCTTGATTTTTTAATTTCGGATTTGGATATAAAACTCAAAAAAACACAGAATTATATGTTTCAGATATTTCTGCTTATCAAAATGGAAATGAAATAATAACAAATAAAAGTTTAAAACAAAATTATTTTGAAGTTGAAGAACTTGAAGTTTATAAAATATTATTTTAAACTTTCATATTAAATGAATTTATATATGACACTTTATTAAATAAAATTTAAAAACAAATTAAAAACGCTCAATTAAAATTTAATAGTCTATTTTTTTTTTGGATTTTATAAAACCTCAAAAAAAATAATTCTGAAACAAATTTTCAAAAGACTTATTTTCTATTCAATGTAAATCAAATAGAAACTCAACTCAAAACCAAATAAGATATTATATATTTCCAAATAATTATAAAAATCCAATGAAATATAAGATTTGAATAAAAAGTATATTTTTAAATAATAAATAATTTTATTTATTTCAAATATAATTATTTTTCAGCATCTTCAATATTTCCTGATAATTATTAAAAAGAACAAAAACACATGAATATTTCAAGTTTAATTATATGATTTAATTTTATTGAATCTATTTTAAGTTTAAAAATAATTGTTTGTTATGATCATATAATCCAACGAACATATCATTAAGTTTCATTTCCTTTTTAAATTTAATAAAAGTCTTATTCTACCAAAAAAACAGGAAATATTTAAGTTTAATATTTACAAAATAACATGATCAAATTAGATAATGATGAAGGGACTAGGCATTTTTTATTATTTGGTATTATAGGAGTTAGTATGAAGATTTAAAAATAAGAAAATATTTTGAAAGACATATCTTTGAAAAGTTTGTAATAATATAGAATCAGTTGATAATTAAAAAATAAAATAATATATATTTGAATAAAAAATTTAATAAAAGTTAAAATTTTATTGGAAGATTTAAAAATCAAAAATTAAAAATTTAAATAAAAAAAGATGCAATTAGACAAGTTAGGATGAATATTTTTAATGAATATCAAAAATTCATATGATATCTTAAATTAAATTTAAATAGATTAAAAAAATATAATTGCCTTATAGGTTTGTTCTTGAAAATTTTACAAAAAAACAATGAGATTTATTACTCGTTCTCATTTATAAAAACATTTTTACTTTTATAGAAATTCAAAAAAAACTAATAGTGATATAATTTTCAAGATTAAAAATAAAAATTAATAATAAATCATTTTAAATTGATTATAATAAAATAAAACAAAAAAAAATCTATTTTATCATATCTTATTCAAATATAATAAAAATTATAAAAAAATATAATCTCCCTTTATCTGTATTTCAATTATAATTGTCAATTTAAAACAATAATTGTTAATCTAAAAATTGTATAAATACAATTATACAATCTGTATGATCAAATTTTTTGTTTTAATTTTCAAAAAATTATTTTATAAAGATTTAACTTATAAAATTTTATGTTCTCATCAATAACAAAACAATAATGATTGCTAGATTCAATTCTTTTTATATTTTATCCCTGAAATTTCATTAATTTAAAATATTATCATTTAGTTTTTTTTAATATAATTCATGTTTTCAAATATTTTATTTAATTTTTATTAAAAGATTGAGGAGAAGAAATTGAAAAAGGAAAAGGAGTAATTATATTTAAATAAATGAGTATTTTCTTTATCTTATATAATAAAATTTATATAATTGTTAAATATCAATATAATAAAATAATATAAATCATATATATTATTTTTTTTAAATGAGATTATTTTTTAGAGAAAAAGATAATTATTAAAATCAATTATTAAATTTAAAAAAAATAGATTTAATTATACAGAATTTATACCAAGATGTATTTTAGAATGAAAATATTAAATTTCTTTATTTAGTTAATTTGACAATAAGTTTAAAAAAACATGAAAAATTTGTAAAATCATTTTAAATTTTTATAAAACTTAACATATGGAATCAAGATATTAATTTTTATATTATTTTCTTATTCTCATTTTCAATTTAGTTATAATCAGTTTTGAAATTTTCAAAGAAAATGTATAATTAAAAAAATAATTAATTATAAATATACATTTATAACAAATTTTTAATATAAAATTGATAAAATAATCAATTATTCTTATATAATAAATTTTCCATAAAATAAATAATAATAATAAACTCAAAAACAGTGAAATTAATGAAGTGATGATTCTATTTTTTTTTTCAATATTTTCTATTGTTTCATTATGTGATTCAATAAATTTGAATATTAGAGCCATGATAAATAAATGACAAATATTAAAAACTAATATTGATGAAATGACCTTTGAGTTATTTATTAATATTCCAATCAAATATTTAAAAATTAATTCAGTTAATTTAATGAATCTAATAAAATATAATACAATAAATATAAAAAGTGGAAAAATAAAATAAAAGAAACGTAAATTCTTATTGTTTTCATTTTTTTTCATAATATAATATTTTTTATTTAAAAGATAAATGGAAAACTTTAACATAATTAATTAAAAATA
>JAJJLU010004028.1:0-20159 GCA_023807065.1 Isotricha intestinalis
TTTCTATTAATTAATAATTTTATTGTTGTTTTTTTTTTATTATTTTGAATTATTTATTTTTTTTATTTCAATATATATTTATTATTCAAAAAAAGGATAATTAAAAATTGAGTCTAATTTTGCTACTAATTGTTTATTTTCTTTTATTAGTTCTTTATTTTCAGGATTTCTTTCCATTAATTGCTTTTGTAAATTAATATTTATATCTTTCTGAGTTTTGAAACCTTCATTTGATCTTTTTATTTCATCAGATTGCTTTTCTATTTTTTCATTTAATCTTTTTATTTCATCAGATTGCTTTTCTATTATATCAGATTGATTTTCTATTTTTTCATTTAATCTTTTTATTTCATCAGATTGCTTTTTTATTGTATTAGATTGCTTTTCTATTGTATCAGATTGCTTTTCTATTTTTTCATTTAATCTTTTTATTTCATCAGATTGCTTTTCTATTGTATTAGATTGCTTTTCTATTTCTTCATTTAATCTTTTTATTTGATTTTTTGAATCTTTTTGGATAACAATTATATCATTTTGGAGTTTATTTAATTTTTGAAAAAGCACTTCAATGTTTTTTTTATATTCATTATTTTCATTCTTTAATAAAATATTTTCATCATTAATTTTTTTATTCACTTTGATTTCTTCATCTAATTTTAATAAAGTTTCTCTTAGTTGATTTTGCAATTTCTCCAAATTCATTTGTTTTATTTTTTCTTTTTTATTTAATCTATAATATGTAAGTTCATTAATTGTATCAGAAATCAAATTAATATTTTTTTCAAACCCATCTTCAAAATTTTTAATAACTTTATTAAAATAATTTGCTTTTTTTTTTTTATTTAATTCATTTTTTAAATCATCTATCTTTTTTGATATAAATATCAATAATTCCCAAATTTGTTCTTTTTCTAAATATTCATTAATTAAATTAATAAAATTAACTATATCTTTCACTGCATCAGAAGTCTCCTCAAAAGTTTTTAAAGATGATTTCAAATCTTCATTCCATTTTTTTACTTTTGTTTTTAAATCATCAAAATTACCTTTTAAGAATAAGTACAATAATTCAATTAATGTTTGAATAAATTGTTTTGATTTGTCATCATATCCATCAAAATCGTTAGAATGGTATTTAGATATAATAAAAATTGAAGTAACTATTTCTGATAATATAATTAAATCTGTTATAATATATTCAAATTTGTCAAAATCCATTTTAACAGTTTTTTTTTCAGTCTTTTCTTGAAACTCCATATTTATTAAATTATAAAATTTAAAAAGTGATATAAATGCTATTAATAAATTATTGAGTGGTTATTCAAATATTATTAATCAAGTAATTTATTAAATTTAATTAAACAACATATTAATTAGTTATTTTATATTATTTAATCAATTTCTTTTCTTTATTGTAAGTATTTTTTGAAAAATTGTTGATATCAGTAAGTTTTTTATTGAATTCCATAATTAAATCAACATTATAAAATTCTTTATTAATATTATCTGTTCTATAAGTATAAGGAACAATAATATTAAAAGTTGTATTACCATAATGTTGTTTAAATATATATTATTTTCAATACTACTTTTACTCATTTCATTTAAATAACCAAAAGTTCTTTTTCTATATGTTTTTCAGTTATTTTTTCATTATTATTAATATTATTATCAATATTATATCTTGCACTTAAAGGCTCTTTATCACTTAATAAAACTCATTTAATAGAAAAAGGATTTATTGATCTATTTAATAAAAACTAATAATAATTTAAAGTAAAAAAACAAAAGAAAAATAAAAATAAAATAATTAAAAAATTTATTTTTTTTAAATATTCCAAAACTTAATAAAACCAGATAAATCACTAGTAATAATTTCATTACCATGAATATTAAACGAACTAATATTAGAAGGATGACATAAAGGATTTTTTTTCATTTTAACAACTAAAGTTCCTTTTTTATCATTATTATTTTCATCATTAATATTATTATCATCTAAATTATTTTTACTAATTTCTTTCTTAATATTCCATTTATTATCAATACATTCATATAAATAAATATTTCTATCATAATCAACAACATACATTTCATTAATTCCTTTAGGATAAATATAAACAATAGGAGAATGAATTAATTGAAAAGAATAATTTTTATCATTTTTAAAATTTAAAACAGCAAAAATAGAATTTTGACCAGATGCATAACCAATATCATTTTCATTCCAATTAACATCATTAACCCATGAATTCATTTCAAATTCATATATAACAGTGCCAAAATCTTTAATTAAATTTTTATTTTCATTACTAACATATTGTTCATCAATATCTTTAATATAACAACTAGAAATATAAACTTTCATATCAATACTTCCTGAAATAACAAATAAATTATTTGGGGATATTTTAGCACAAGTAACAGAGCTTTTATGACATTTAATATTATTAGCACTCCACCAATCGTTTTCTTTATTAAAATATCCTATTAATAATTGCCTATTACTTGTTCCACAAACAAATTTATCTCCTCTATTATTCCATGAACAAGTTAAATAACCTAATTTTGTTGATGCAATTACATTATCTGAAACATAATTATTTTTATTTTTATCATATGACCAAACAAACGCTGTTTTATCATGAGAACATGATAATAATTTATTTGTCTTTTTATGCCAGTCTAATCCACTTATATATTGAGAATGCATATTTAAAGTATATAATAATTTGTGAGTTGATTTATCTTTTATATTTGGAACTTTATATATTTCTATTATATGATTTTTTTTCACTAATGCCATTTCTGAAAAATCTGAGTTGAAACATAAGTGAGATATTCCTTCTACATAATATAAATCTTTTGGATATGGTTTTGACATTTTTAATAAATATAAAATAATAAAGTTTTTAAATTAATTAATTTATTTTGTTGTTTTTTTCGAAAAAAAATATTATTTGAATAATTGATTTATTCTTTAATAGTTTATTATTTTTTTTTTTAATTTTCTGGTTGAGGCTCTTGGAAACGATAATATGAATTTATATGGTTTTTATTTGATGATGTCATTGGACGGTGTAAATTACTATCATATGGTTTTATATTAAATTTATTATTTTGTTGATTTTGTTTAGTTACATTTGTGGAAGGAACAGTAACTTGTGTTGGATAACTTGTATTTCCTTTTTTATTACTTAAATCTAAAAATTGTCTATGTGAATTTTTTATATTTTGATCAGAAGCAAGATAAATATCTTTCAATGTTTGTTTTGATTTAGAAGGAGAAATTGAATTAAAATTATTTAAGGTTTTTAAAGGTTGAAAATTTTTTTTATCTATCATTTTTTTTAACATAAAATTTTCATTTCTTAATTTTTCTATTGTTCTTTCATCTGATTCAATTATCATTTTCGATTTTTTATATTTTGAAGTTTGTTCTTCTAATAATTTTTTATAATGATCTACTTTAGAATATAATTCATTTATTTTATTATCATTTATTTCAAATTCTTTAACAGAATATCCAATTTTATGATTAATATATTTTGTATTAAAATCATTTAAATCATCTATTTTTTCTTTTATTGGTTTAATATATTCAAATAAAGTATCTCTATCCATTGTTTCTACTTCTTCATCTTCTTTAATTAAATCTTTAAATATTTTATATTCTTTAGGATGAGATTTAAATTCTTTTTCATCTGAATTTATTTTACTTAATAATAATATATTTTCTTTATTTTCTTCATTATCCTTAAATAAATATTGAGAATTTCTTTTTACTTTTACTTTATCATTATTAAGTGTTTTATATAATATTGGATATTGATATTTATTTATACTTAAAGCATCTTTATCTATTGTTTTATCAAAATCACTTTTTAATTTTAGGAAAATATTATAATTATTGATATTATTAACATTTGTTCCAAATTTCCTTTGATCAAAGCATATTTTATATGTTGATATTATATCATCAAAAGTATCATTTAATCTTACTATTTCATCAATATAACTTCCTTTATCTAATAATATTTTTTTAGATATATCTTCTAACATTTCTCCTTTTTTTTTTAATTCTTCTTCTTTTTCTTGTAATAATATTTCATATTTTTCTTTTAATTCTTCATTTTCTATTTTATTTTTTTTCCCTTTTACTGAAATTTCCTTTTGATAATGTTTAGTTAATTTACTTTTTAATTTTTCATTTTCTTCTTCTTTTTTATCATAATTTTGAATATTTGTTTCAATTATATTAGGTAAATTTTTAATTATTTGAAATTTATTATCATTCTCTTCTTTATATTTTTCAATTTCTTTAATTAAATTTTCATTTTCTTTTTTTAAATTTTCGATTTCTTTTGAATTTTCATTTTGAAATCTAATTTTTCTTTCTTCTTCTATTTTACTTTCTTTAATCTCATCATAAATTTTAGAAAGAGTATCATCATTTTCTTTCATAATTTTTAAATCAATAATTTTTTGTTTTTCTTGTAATAATTTTTCTATTTTTTCTTCTAATTCTTTTAATCTATTTTCTTTTATTCTATTATTATCAGGAGCATTTCTAATTTTATTTGCTAAAATAGCTTCTTTAGTATATTCATTTTTAGATAATAATATATTAATATCTCCATGAAAACCAAATTCTTTAACTAAACAATTTACTTGTTTTTGATAATTTTCTATTATTAAATCTATTTTTTCTTGTTTTAAATTTACTCTATTATTTAATTCTGCAATTTCCTTTTGTTGAGTTTTTAATTTACTTTCTAAATTAAATATTATATCATCTTTTTTATCATCTTCATCTTGCATTAATTTCTTTAAATTTTCTATTTCTTTAGCAGTTAATTTAGGTCTATTTCTTACTATTTTTTTACAATCAAATAAAAAAAATAAAGTATCTTTTACATTAGTAAATACACCAGTGTTAGGAAATATAGTACCAATTATTTTAAATTTTCTTTTTATTTTTTTTCCACCTAATCTTTCCATAAAACAAGTTTTGGATAAAACAGTAACTAATTTACTTTGACTTAATAAATCTTCTGCTTCATTTTCAGTTAATTGATTACTTTTCAAATTATTTAAGATATCTTCATATGTATAAGCTATATCTACTCTATTTTTTGTATTTCCTATTGTGTTTTTATTATGAGAATGTGGATTTGTTATTTTTGTATTTATTTTTTCATTTCCTGCTAAGATAATAAAAGTATTTTTTGATATTAATTCTCCTGATTGATTAAATATATTTATTATAAAAGAAAAATGAGACCAACTTAATAAATGACATGTATCTTCATCTAATTTACTTAATATTGAAATTATATTATTAAGGAAAAATATATCTTTAATATTATTACAATTTGCCATTGTTATTTCTTTTAATATTTCATTATTGCTTTTAATATCTAATGAATATTTAGTAAGAATTTCATTTTGATTTATTCTTGATAATGTTCTAGAATTTAATTGATTTATTGAATATAAATCAATAATTTTATTCCCATTAACAGCAATGTAATTAATTTTAATAGATATATTTTCTGAATCTTTTAATTTAAGATAATCTTCAATTAATCTAGGAAACATTCCTTTAGTATTACTATATTCATCAGAATCTTTTTTTCCTAAAATTAATTCATTTTTTTCACTTGTTGAATCACCATATGCAATAAAAGTAAAATAAACTCCTTTTAAACTATCTTTTATACAATTATTTGTTATTTCATCATATATTTGATAATAAGGAGTATCATCTTCAAATATTTTATCTATTTCGTATTTTTGAGATTTATCTGATTCTACTTTTATTATTGGGTCATGTAATACGAAAATTTTTTTATTATCTTCTACTGAGAAATATAATTTATCTTTTATTTCTGGTATTTTTATTTTTAAATATGTTTGAATTCTTTCATTTCTTTCATCATCATTTTTTGATGGGGAATCCATTAATTTATTTTTCTTTATTATTATTTTTATTTAATTTTTTTCTTTTTTTGTATTTATATTTAAATTAAAAGAAAAATATTTCATTATAATATTTAAGTTTATTTGAATTTCGATAAAAGCATTTTCATTTTATTATTAGGAATTAAATTTTAAATTGAATTTTTTAAAAGAATAACTTGTTTTTGGATAAGTGATAAATTTCAATAATTTTTTAGATGAAATTTTCAAAATAAGAAAAAAAGAAAAATATTAATTTTTAGAATTATGAAAAAATATCTAATAATAAATATTTGAAAATACTCAGATAAGTAAAATAAAGAAAATAATTTAAGGTTTCAAATTAATAAATTAAAAAAAACTATTTTCCTTTATTACCTGACAAAGAGTTTACAGGTTTAAATATTATTAAAAATAATAAGATTATAATAAGATTTTGAAATGATAAATAAATAATTTTTTTCAAAAGTGTTTCATCAAGAAATTCTAAACAGAAAAAAAAGGAAGTAAATGGAATATCAAATAATAAATAATTAAAATATTTATTTTTTTATATTTATTATATAGAATTTTTAACACATATAATTTAAAATAAAAAAATTAATTATAAGAGATTATTAAAAAATTATCAATTTAAAAATAAAAAAATTATGTTAAATTTTTGTTGTATTTGTAGAAAAGACAATAATAATTTAAATGTTTTAGACTCTAAAATAAATTTAATATCTTCTCCATTAAAATATTCAAATAATAAAATAAAAAAAGAACTATTTAATATTACTTCAAAGAATAATAATGAAACAAAATCAATTAATAAAAATATAAACAAAGACTTAAATAATAATCCAATTATAATTCAAAATCAAAAAGCAAAAGAGATAATAAAAGAATTAAAAGATTTTAAAAATGAAGAAAAAAAAACATTTAAAAATAATAATAATATAAATTCAAGAAATAAAAAAAATTTAGACTTTGAGAAAAAATATTTTACTGAATCACCATGTGAAAATTTAAGATTTATTTATTCAGATGAAAAAGGAGATTTAGAAAATAAAAAATCCATTAATAATAATAATAGTGATTTAAATTTTACTTTTTTTAAAAAAAACACTCGTTTGGGTCCAAGAAAAAATTATTCAAGTTCAATTAAATCAATTCCTAAAATAAAACTAGAAAAAAATTTAAAGTTTAAAATGGAAGAAAAACAAACAATTAAAAAAGTAAATGTTGAATTTAAAAGAAAAGAAAAAAAAAAAAAGAGTGATTGTTTAACTTTAAAATCATGTAAATTAGAAAATTTAGAAAAAAAAGTAAAAAAATTAAATCCTCCTCCAAATTTAAGTAAATTTAAACATAGACAATCAGTAATGAATTATGAAACAATTCATTTAAATAAAATTGGAAATGTAAAGAAAAGTTGTTCTGTCTTAAGTATATTTGAACAAAATGGAAATATTATTGAAAATAAAATATTAAAATATTTATCTAAAAAATATAAAATTTTAAATAGGGAAAGTTTACTTGAAATAACATATATTAAAAATTTAAAAAATATTAATACAGAAAATAACTTTGTTGATAGTGAAGGAAAAGGAAAAATAAATTTGTATTTAGAAAATTTAAAAGGAGAAATATTATTAGATAAATTAATAATTGGTCCTTTAGGATTAATTAAATTTAGTAGAAGAAAAGCAAAAGATACAATTACTTTTTTTGGTTATTCTGAACAAAAAGATTATAATGATTATATATTAAATAATACTTCTTTTATATATAATAATAAAACTTTTACTAAAACTTTATTTGCTTTTTCTTATGATATTAATTGTCAAAAATATTTCATTCAACCTATTCTAGATAATAATAAAGGAGGTAGATTTATATTAATTAATATTTCAGATAATGGTTTTTCTTTTATAAATAATAAAGCTGTTGTTTTAAATAAAACTATTATTTATATTATTCCTTCTAATAATGGAAATTTTAATAATTTAGTTTATAATCTTAAACTTAGAATTTATGAAGAAAATGAAACAAAAGGTACTGAAGTACTTATTAATAATGTTGAAAACGGACAAGAATTAAGAATTGGATATAATGAAAATGATAGAATTAAAATAAAGTATTTAGATGGAATTAATAAACAAAATTATTGTAGTATTGTATTTGATAAAGAAAAAGAAATCTGGAATATTAAAGGTAATAATGCTTGGTTAGTTCTTTCTCAAAAATATAATATTAAAGAGGAAACTCTAATTAAAATTGGGGAAGATATTATTAAGATTAATATTGCCCCTTAATAATTTCTATATTATTATAAAATTAATTTTTTAATTAATTAATAATTTATAAAATAAATAATTTTTTTATCTCTAAAAAAAATTAAAAAAAAAAAACAAAAACTAAAATAAAAAATATATAACTTACAACACTACCTTTCAATTAATCAATTACTTAAAAAAAATAATTCTTAAAAACAATATAAAACCTTTTATAAAAAAAAATAACAAAATGGAAAAAACAATAAAATTATCTCCTCCAAAAATAGAAGGAGAATTTATGCAAGCATTAAAATCACGTCATTCATCTCGTGAATACACATCAAAACCAATTGATCACGAAGAATTATCAAATTTATTATGGGCAGCATATGGTAACAACCGTCAAAATAAAGAGAGAAAACCTCATACATTTTTAGCATATAAAACAGTTCCATCATTTTGTGCAACGTATATGTTTTTAAATGGCTTTTTTGTTTTTACAGATAAAGCTATTTACAAATATGATACTGATAAAAATGTTTTAAATTTAGTTAAAGAAGGTGATTATAGAGAAAAAACTGGAATGCAAGATTTTGTTAAAAATGCTTCTGTTAATATTGTTTTATTCTCTGATTATGATATTATGAAAAAATATCCTAGTCCACATATTGCAGCAATGTTTCAAAATGATGAAATTTGTATGAAAGCTTCTTGCTTTGATGCTGGGTATATTTCACAAAATATTTATATTTATACTACTCTTCATGGTATGAAAAGTATTGCGAGATTTGCAGCTGGTGATGAAAAAGAATTAAGAAGTTTATTAGGGTTAGGTAATAATTTTCATCTTATTTTAGCTCATAGTGTTGGGTATTAAAAAATTTTTTAATTTTTTAAAATTTGAGTTTTTTATTTTATTAAGAATTTCTTGAAATTTTTTTTTTTATTTTTGGAGAATTTTTTACACAGGATTTGAAGATTAATTTATTTATTGAAAAATATATATTTTTGGTTATTTGAAGTTGAAATCTTTTTTTTTGCAATTTATAATAATATTTATTTTGTTATTTAAGGATTTTAAAACAAAAAAACTACATAATTAAATTTTAACAAATCTTTGAAAACAAGAAGAATACACACTCTTTATATCTTAATTTTTGACATAATACAGTTATTGTTTATGAAAAAAAATAAATATTTTATTAATTAAAATATCAATAAATAATATTAAATTTTAACTGCTTTTTTATATATATTAAATTAAAATAATTAATAAATAATTTAATTTTTTTTTCTTACTAAATTTCTTTGAGAAACTTATTAATTAAAATTAAAAGACCTTTACGAGTGATATATTCCTTGATTGATCTTCTTTAATTTCTATTGTTGTATCAAAAGTTCTAAATTGATGTTCATAATCATTTTCTTTAAATATATTAGGAAAATTTATCTTTTTTAGAACTTTCTTTTTTTATATTAACTATTCAATATTATTTTCCCAAAAAATCTTTTAAAATCTTCTGGACACATCTATAATTTTTTACTTTAAATTCTCTTCTTTTTTTTCATCTTCAGTTAAATAAGAACAAGAACATCTTATATTTGATTTATCTCTAAAAGTATTTAATTCTTTATCATATTTTTTTAATTTATTATTAATATTACTTCTTATTATTTTTCTTGATTTATTCTTATAACTTCTAAATTTTTGACTTCCCTTTTTTCATGATTAAAACTTTACATTTGAAAATCTTCTTCTTTAATATATGGAAATAACATAGGTAAAACAAATTCATTTATCATTTTTTTTCTTTTGTTGAAATCCTTCATTAATATTATTATTATTATAATCATTATTATTATTATTAATATTACTTTTACTAATATTATTATTATCTCCCAAATGAAAATACTTAGATTGAACTTTACTAATACTAAAATAATTTCCAGTTTTAGATTTACTTGAATAAATTCTACTTAAAATATAATTAAATGTATTTTTGAAAGATAAATTATTTTTATTTTTAGGTATATTTATTTTAGATTTTTTTAGTTAATTTATTTGTTGAAGTGTCAATAGTTTGATATTCTTTTAATAATTTCAAAATTTCTCTTCCTTTTCTTTTATAAAATTCAATTAATTTTTCATCATCTTAACTTGAATCAATATTTCATTTGAATAATATTTTTTTTAATGTATTTTGTTTAAAAATTATTATTAGAAATTTTCTTAAAATGTTTTTTAAAATTAATGGAAAACACATATGAAAAAAATCCGAAATTATCTAAAGATTTAAATTCAAATGATGAAGTAACTTTAAAGACAAAAATATTTAATTTTTACTATATTGTTCTTCGTAAAAAGGATATTAATATGTTTTTTTGTACTTTACTTTTAATTCTAGAAACATTTCAATTAGTTTCTTATTCATTTACAACTCCTCATATGAATAACTGGAATGTTTCAACAAATAAAATAAAAAATATTAAACTTATAATTGGAGCTCCTAGAATTACTCCTCTTCTAGTTTATGTTAATTATGATTATTATATAATAATTTATTGTGCTTTAATTGGATACATTTTCATTCATTGTTTACTTCTTTCAATGGTTATTAAATTTAATAAAACAAATAGTAAATTTTATCAAATTGGAATTATATTCACTAGATATTTTACAACTCCTTTAACAATATTTTTAATGATTCCTATTAATGAATTAATTTTACTTCCTTTAAAATGTGAAAATGAACATATTTATTTATTAAAAAATGCAATTAAATGTTGGAAAGGATTACATTATTTATATGCAGTTTTAAGTATAATATTCACTATGATTTTTTATTGTTTAATTATTATAAGTGTAATATTTTATTTTAATCCTTTTAATACTAAAAAAGCAACTACTAAAATTAATACTTCAAGTGATTCTTTTTTATATTTTACTAAATTAGTTATGGTTTTAAAATATATTTTTATCAAAGATGAATATATTAGTATTGTTATTATGTTATTACTTTCATTATTTAATGTGAAAAAAGGTTTTGATGAACCTACTTATAATAATTATGTTCTTGAATGTATTATTTCTGTTAGAAATGCTTCTTTTTTTTGGACAAATTTAGTATTATTAATTAATAAATTAGCTGAAAATTCTTCAATAAATGGAAATATTTATTTATTATGTTTTGGATATCCGTTAATTATTACTTTTAGTATTATTTATTATAGGAAAAAAAGTGAATCTTTTGTTTATGCTTCTTCAAATTTTAATAATATAAATGAATATTTAACTAGAACTAAATATATTATTAAATTAATTGATAATTTTATTGATAAAAATAAAAGTGGAAAATCAAATAAAAGTAATGCAGGAACAAAAAATGAAATTTTACTTAAAGGAGTAGTTTCAATTCATGAAGAAACTTGTTTAAATGAAGAATGTCCATTAAAAAAATTTTTAGAAAATTCAAATAATTTTACAATTCAAAAAACAAGTTTACTTCATTATATGAATAATTACTTTAATTTAGGAATAAAAAAATTTCCAAATAGTAGACTTCTCTTAATGATATTTGTTCAATTTAATTATGAGAAAAAATATAATTTAAATGCAGCAAAAACATATTTATCAAAATTAGAAAAGCAAAAAAATACATTAACAGAAGATTATATTATTTATTGTATAAAGCAAAATATTCAATCATCAAATAATAAAGTAAATGATGTTAATGATGGAAATGAAATGATAAAAGTAGAAGATACTATAGAACAAAAATATCAAAGATTAAAATTTTTAGTAGAAACAACAACAAAATTATATGGTGAATTTTGGGGAATTTTAGCAGCAAATTTAACAAATAATTTAAATTTAAACAAACTATTTTTATTAGGAAATAAATTAAATAAATTTTTAAACGAAATTAATTTACTATGGGAAAATGATTTAAAAAACAAAAAAATAGATTTAGAAAATCAATCAATAGCACAATTATATGCTTATTTCTTAAGAGAGATATTAAGAAATAAAAAAAGAAGTGAAGAAATAACAAAAAAATTAAATGAAGAACAACATTATGAATCAAGAAAAGTAGATGATGAAAAATTTGATATAAATAATTTAGATATATTATTAGAAAATCAAGATTATGTATTATATTGTAGAACAAATGAAAAAGGAGATTGTAGTATAATTCAATGTTCAAATTCAATAATATATTTATTAGGATTTATAAAACAAGATTTAATAGGAAAAAGTATTGAAACATTAATGCCTTCAATTTATGCTGAAGATCATTCAAAAATGTTAGCATCAAGATTAAAGCAAATGCATTCTCAATTGTCATCTCATAAAGAAAATTATAGAAGTTCAGATAAAAAACAAATATTTATTTTACCAAAAACAAAAGTTGGTTATTTAATACCAATTAATGCTAGATTTACTGTATATAATGATGATGATTTTTCAAATACTTATATTATTAGAAGTAAATTTGAAGCAAAAGATACAAAATCAATTTATGCTTTTTATGTTTTAACAAAAGATGATTTTTCAGTTGATTCTATTTCATCAAGTGCAATAAATTTAGGTTTATCAATGGATTTATTAAAAAAATATGTAATTAATATGAATGTCTTAGTAAGAAGTGAAAATAATTTAGAAGCAATTTCACTTTATGAAAGATATACTGAATATGAAGAAGAACCTAGAAAAATAACTTGGGTAATGCCAGATATAATTTATCCTAAAAATGATAATCAAAGAAGTAAAGAAGAAGATGTTAATGAATTAATTAAAATTTCTAAAACCAGAGAATATTTATTATTAATTACAAGGATGAAATATAATGAAGAAGAAACTTTAGGTTATTGTTTTAGATTCACTGAAGTTGATAATAAAAGAGGAAATATTGATCCAAATGAATTTAAACCTAATTCAACTAAACATGTTTTATTTGATGTTTTAAGATTAAATTATATAAGAACTATTTTAGTAACTAAAAAAACAGGAAAAAGAAATTTAATCGATACTGGAATTTTACAAAGTAATTCCACAACAGAAAATAATAATAATATTGAAAATAAAGCAACAATAAAGAAAGAAAAATCAAAAAAGAAAAAATCAAAAAATGGAGAAGACTATGATAATGATGATGATTCAAATGATGATGGTGAGAAAAAAATAGAAAATCAATTAACAAAAGAAAAAATAATAGAAATGCAAAATAGAAAATCAGAAGATGTTAAAAATTTTATATTCACATTACCATTTTATGGAAATGAAATTTCTTTAGAAAAACATCGTCCAAACAAAGAAAAATATCCAGTTGGAAAAGCTCAAGAACCAGTAATAAAAATATCAATAAGTTCTTTTATAAAAAGAATAGATGAAAAATTAAAAGCACATCCTGATTTAAGAAAAAGAGTTGAAGCAAAGCAAAATGCAGAAAATAATTTAGATCCAAATAATGCTAATTCAAATGTTTCATCAACAACAACAAATAATTTATCTAATTTATCAACAAATGAAAATTCAAATAATAGTTTTTCAAATGAATTTTCTACTGATACAAGTGCATCATTAAGTAATATATTTAATGAAAAAAGTGTAACATATATAACAATATTTAGTTTAATATCCTTTATATTAATATGTGGAATAATAAGTGCTGAATTTGCAATATCATTAAAATCAATATATGATTCAGATGCAAGGATGGGATATATGGATAAAGCATTTAAAATATTAAATACATTAGTATATACTAAATTTTTTATTACAGAAGCAATTTTAGCACAAAGTCCAGATCCAATATATGTAAATTTAGATGAAGGAATGACAAAAGAAGATTATATAAAAGAAATGATGAGTGAAATGGCAGATTGTCGTTCGGATTTTTCAGAAACATATTCATTTTATAGTAATGCTACTGTAACTTTTAGTAAAGAATATCAAAATTATATATCTAATACTCAAGTATATATTAGAACTAAAAGTAATAAAGAAGAAACTATTGAACATCAACCTTTTAGTATTGCTATGAGTAGAATACCAACTTCAATTTATTATGTTTCTAGAGTTATGGATGCTTCAACTAATGTTTCTATGGAAGATAGAAATGCTTATGAATTAATGATGAATTTATTAAATGATTATTTGTTAGTTTGGAGAAATGTTACTGTTCTTTTAGTCGATGATGTTAAAAGTCATGCTAAAAGTAGTAAAATTGTTCTTATTATTTTCATTTTTTCTTTTATTATTGCGGTTTTCTCTTTATTTACTCTATGGAAACTTATCACTAGATTTATCGATGATAGAGAAAAACCTATTGATTTGTTTTTAACTATTAAAAAAAAAAAGTTTGAAGAATTGAAAAATTCATCTGAATCTTTTGTAAATAAATTATTAAACAAATTTTTTGGGAATGAAGAAAATGAAGAAGAATCTATGGTTGATTATTCTACTAATATTAAACCTGATGATATAAATATTATTAAATTTAAAACTAAAAATGAATATAAACAATCATTAAAATCTTCAAGTGAGTATTTATTAAATTATGTGAAAATGGTAATTTTCTTTATTGTATTACAAGCATATATGATATTTAAATTTCTATATAATGGAAATAATATGAAAAATATAAATAAATTTACTGATGTATTTAATGTAACTCAATATAGTCAAAGTGATATTATTTTAAGTTTAGATGTTGTTAAATCTTTTTTATATGATAATACATATCCAATATATAATGAAACAGATCCTACAAAAATTTTAGATATTTTTACCTATACTTTCCTATCATTAAGTGATACATTTGAAAATTTAGTTATTGTATCATATAATACAAGTTGTTTCTTAAAAGGAAATTATAATACTAAATTATATAATTATTTAAATAATGATATAACATCAATAGCACAAAATATAGATAATAGTACATCAACTGAAATTGATTTAGATAATTTATTTGAAACTACTTCAACATATTTAGGAACATTAAGAAATGGATTTAAAGCAGTAATTTCAAGATATTTTGAATTGATAAGATATATTGGAATATTATACATTGATCCTTCAAAACCAAATACTAATTTATGGAATTCTATTGAATTTAAAGAAATTAATAGTATTGCTAAAAATGTTATTAGACCATGGTATAAAACTGTTATTTCCCTAATGAATGATGAATTTGATGATTTTATAAATCAAATTAAATTACTTAATGTTTCTACTTATATTGTTTTATTATGTATTGTCATTTTATTATATTGTCTTGTTTGGAAAAGTTATGAAGAAAATCTTAAAAAATTATTAAAAACAAGTGTTGATTTAATAAATTTAATTCCTGAAGAAATTAAATTCCAAATAGTACAAAAATTAAATGAAGAAGAAAATAAAAATGAATAAAAAAATAATAAAATAAATTTAAATTTTATTTTTCCAGTATTCTTAAAATTATTTTTATTAAAAAATATATTTTATTTTAGTAAATATAATCTATTCACATATTTACCATTTGTATCAGTGAAAACATTTCTTTGTTCTTCAGAATAAATTTTATAATCAACAGTCATTAATAAATCATCATTACCATCTAAAAGAACTTTAATATTTTCAAAAGAATTTCCAGTGAATTTATTTTGAATTAAATTTATAATTTTTAAAGAATTATTTTTTACTCTATAATTAGTACCATCAATTTCTTTCATTTCATCTAAATAAGGAACTTCTAATTCAGGTTTTTTTGATGCTTTTAATTTTTCATTTTTTTTAATAATTTCCTGTCTTTCTTTATTAATTTTATTATATTCTTCAACTTCTTCAGGAGTCATTGGAAATAAACCATAATTTTCTTTTATTAAATCTAAACATTCATCAGTTAAATTATTTCTTCCAAAATTAATTTCTTCTAATCTTCTATTTACTATTAACATTTCACTAAAACTTTTAATACATTCATTAGTTAAATTATTTCTAAATAAATTTAATATTCTTAAAGTTGAATTTGTATCTTTTAATCCTTCAAATATTTGAGTGGCAATTTTATCTCCAATCAAATTTCCTCTTAAACATAAAGCTTCTAATTTATTTGGAGATTTAGTAACTAAAGAAACAATTAAATCTTCTGTTTTTTTTAAATCATTTAATAATTTTTCATCAACAACATTATTAATATCATTAAAAGAATATTCATATCCATCAATAATAAATTTATCATTCCATTCATAAGTTAAATTATAAACACCATTAGGTTTATTAAATAAAGAATCAATCATAAATTCTAAATTATTTAAATTAAATTTATTAGATGAAAATCTTAATGTTGTTACTTTTGATGATGATAATAACATAAATAAAATTTTTAAAGTATTTAAATCAACTAAAACATTTTGAAATGATATAACTGTTGGAACTGTCCCTTGAGTTGCTTTTATTGCTGGATGTGCTCCAGTTCCTATTTGCTCATAAAAATACATTCCATCCTCATAAAATTTCCCTTTTTTTTTATAATTGTTTAACATTTCTTCTGTTATATTAAATTTCTCACACACCTCATATGACCAAAATTTTTTACTTTTTAACATTTTTAAATTTATTTTTTTTATTAATTTAATTATTTTATTTAATTTCAATCAATTGTTTAATGCTTTAATCAATAAGAGATATTATATTATTGAAAAAAAGAAATAATTATCTAAAAGATTATTATTTCTTTTTTTATAATTTATTTCTTTTTATTAATCTTTATTTCTAAAAAAATGATAAGTAAACTTAAGTTAATTTAGTTTTTTATAATGAAATAGTATTTAATATTTATTGAAAGTCTATCAATTAATAAAATAATTAAATTAAAATCAAAGTAAAATTTATTAGGTGTTATAAAAAATATTTTAAGTAATCATTTTTTTTACCAGAGTGAAATTTGATGTAATCATTTTTATAAAATAAAAAATTTTGTTCTTTCTTTTCTTTTTTAAATGAATAATAAGTAATAATATCAGCGACATCACCTAAACTTAATTCTCCTTCTTCTTCACTATTATCAGAATCTTCTTTAATATTATTTACCACATACTTATTATATTTTGGTTCTTGAAGATCTAAAGTATTATTTTTTTTTTGATTATTAACTAAATGATTAAAAGATAAATCATCAAAAGTTTTAAAATTAGGTTTAATTGGAATATTTTTAGGATTAAATTTCCTAAATCCATTATTATCAATATATTTTAAATAATCAGAACCTCTATTTCTATTATTATTCACTTGATAAGTAGATTTAAATTTAATTTGTTCTTTATTTTTGAAAGAAATTGGGAAATTTTTATTGAATTTAATAAGTTTTATTTTTATATTATTATCATGAAAATGATAATTCATTTTAGTTCTTAAATTAACATCTGTTTTAACTGGAAAATATTCATTAATTCCTTTTAATTGTATATTATTATTTGTATGATTACCATCTGTTTTTATGTATTCATTTTTTATTTTTAAAGGATTATAAATATATTGAGTTGCAAGTTTTGTATTAAATGATTTATTATTTTTTTTATTAAATAAATCTTCAAATTTTCTATTTGGATTTTGATTAATTGAAGGAATTCGAATTGTCATTATTGGATTAAGATTATTTAATTTCTTTTTTATAAATAAAAATTATTATTAAACATTAATTCTCAAAAATTCATAAAAAAACATTTTTTATATTTTTTATTCATTATTTTTTTATATTAAATTAGTTCAATATTTAAACCAAGAATTTAATTAATAAAGATTCAAATTCCATAAATCATTTTAATTCAAATATTTTACAAAGAAACTCAGTTAAACCTTTAAATATTAGTAAACTTCAAATGATTTTATAACTTAACCGAATATAAATAGTAGAAATATATATTTTTTAAAGATATAAACACAAAAAAATATTATTTTTTAAATTTTATACATACATATTTCAATCACAAGAAATTATTGTTTAAGGAGTATTATGAAGAATAACATTTATAATGAAAAGTGTAAATGATAATTCAGAAAACAAAAAAAAAAAGATAAAAAGAAAACAGAATAAAAGATATAATATATTGAACTCAAAATAAATATGATAATTGAATGAATAATCAAATTCCATAATTAGAAGATTATTTACATTCTTTAAGAAGAAAAATAAATGATGAAATTCAAGAAACATATAATTTACAAAAGAAAAAAACAGAAATTTATATTATAATACATAAAAAAATTACAAAAATGAATAATTTAAAAAATAAAAAAATACTATATATTAATTATAGAAATTTCCTTATTTGTGTAAAAGAAAAAATATTAAATTTACCAAAATATTTTATTAAATCTTAATATTAATAATATGTCTACAATTAAAATAATGAAATAAAATAGAATATAAAAATAGATAATTTATAATATAGAAAATATGATAGATAGATTAATTATAAAAATAATAATTTAAATAAAAAAAAAGAAAAAAGATTAAAACAATTGAAAAAACAATGTGTCAATTTTACATAATTTAAAAAGAGTTAATAAGTTAAAAGAACAAAGATATTTAAAAGAAAATAATTAAGTAAAAATAAAAAATTATATTCATCATAAAAGAAATTAAGTTAATTCAATAAAAAAGAAACAGACTCTTCTTTTGATGTTTATCATACAAAACAAAATTCATTAACAAAATCATCTAACCTTGATTCCATAAATAAACTAAATATTGATTTCAAAATGAAGAATATAATTTTAATATAATAATACCTATAAAAATATTATATTATTATATAAATAAAAAAAAATTCAATAAATTTCCAATTTTTAAGGCATTCTTTTAAAAATTATATTTTATTAGAAAAAATTAAGAAAAAATTAAATTTAATTTTGAAACATCATTATTATATTATATTAATTATATTTTCATTTATATTTACAAATAACAAAATTAATTTCTATCAATAATAAAAAATATATATATAAATAAATTTATTTAAAAGTTTTAAATTTGTATTTTTTGATTTGGTCTATAAATTCATTGGGACAAATTAAAAAAAAATATATTACCAAAAATCAAAAAAATATTATAAATTTTTATGATGGAAAAAATAAACCAAAAGATATCATTATTTAGTGAAATAAAATTTTGTGCAGAAATTGAAGCTAAAAATGAGGTTATTGTTCAAGAAATTAAAAATTTTGAAATAGATGAAGATGAAATTCTTAAAGACAATGGAATATATAATGAATATGATGAATTTTTGAATGATAAAGAATATCAAATTCTTTTTGAAGAATTTCTTGATGTAAAAAAAACAAAAATAAATGAAGTTTATTCAAATCCTTTATATTTTATCAAAAAAATTATTCATTTTTATAATAAGGGAACTTTCTTAGATTGTTATTTCCTTAAATTAAAAAAACAACCTTCTAAAAAAGTTCATTCCAACATCACTAAAAAGTATAAAGAAGATATCTTAAATGTAATTAATGATAAAAGTGAACCAGACAATAAAAATAATTCATCATTATTCCTATTTTTCAAAAAAGTAAGAACAAAATAATATTTATTAGAATAGATACTATAAAAATAAAAACTTAGTGTATAATCATAAATCATTTGATGATATAATACAAAAAAAAGAAAAAAATATAAATTTATGTTCATATGATAAAATAAATGAACAAAAAAAAAATATTTCTAGTACTTCTTTAAATGATGAAGTTCAAAAAAAAGAGGGATTTTCTAGTTCCTTAAATAGTAAAAAATCAGAATTATCATCTAAAAGTGAAAGTCTAATATCTTGGATTGGAAAAGACAATGAAGATTTAGAAATAATGGTTAAAGAAAATAATGATGATTTATTATATATATTTAACAAAGAAAAAATTGGAGGAGAATCTTCTGAATCTATTGCTAATAAAAC
>JAJJLU010004029.1:0-20157 GCA_023807065.1 Isotricha intestinalis
CATACTATATTATTATTATTATTTTATTTCTTACCCACTATAATAATATTATTATTGGTATTTTATTTCTTACCCACTATAATATTTTTATTATTAGTATTTTATTTCTTACCCACTATAATATTATTATTATTATTTTTTATTTCTTACCCACATCTATTTTATTAATTTATATTTTACTTACTATATTTTATTAATATATTCTTACAAACTTAATTTTATTTAAATATCTTACCAACACTTTTTATTTTCTTCAAATTGGTTTCCTGAATACTTATCAAGTTTTTTATTAAAATATTCCATTTTTCCTATAGGATTATATTTTTTTATTTGATTGTTTTGAATAATATCTTTTTTATTATCAGAAGATGATTTTTTATTATTATTATTATTTTTAGAAGTAGGATTTTTATGTGATATTTTATTCTTATTTTGATTCTCATTAAAATTATTATTATAATTTAAACGATTATTATTATTTAATTGTTTTTCAATATCTTCAATAATATATTTCATAAATATTGCTTTTTTTTCATCACCATCACCTGAAGTTTTTGAATAATGAATTCCTATTATTTTTAAATTTCTTGTATCTAAAATTAAAGGAGAACCAGAAGAACCAAATTCAGTATTCATTGTATATAATATATTTTCATTTTTTATATCATTAATATATCCTTCAGCAAATGATACATCATCTCCTCCTGGATATTGTATCATTACAAATTCATCATATTTATATTCTTCATATGGATTATTATTATTTATATTTTTATCTATTTTAAAATAATTATCAATTCCATCTTCTTTTAATATTTCAACACAAGTATAATCTAATTCTTCATTTGTATATTTAAATCTATTATTTAATTTAATTATCTTTTTTATTTTATTATGTTCAATTTTAATATCTGAATTTAAATTATTAATAACATGATTATTAGTAAATAATACTTTCATTAATTTATTATTCACTTTTATTTCACAAAAAAATCCTGTTCCTTTGTTTCCTGATAATATTTTACATGTTGCACTTATTTTCTTTTTATATCTCTCCATTGCTCTAAAAGTAATTGGTCTTTTTTTATCTGATTCATAAACATTTCTAATTTTATATGAATTTTCCATATTTTTCGTTTATTTTATAAATTATTTTAATATCTTAATTTATAAATACTAAATAATTATTTAAAATATTTTATTAAAATTTGTTACTTAATATATGATTTCATTATAAATTTTGTGTTCAAAATTTTTAATAGAGATTGAGCCCAATCCACAATCCCCATTATTTAAACATTTTTTAATTTTATTTTCAATTCATAAAAACATAATTATTAAAATATAAATATATGTTTTAATTAAGTTTAACAAAAATATTATTATTTAATTATTAAAATTCAATTCTATTTTTGATTTCGGTTTTTCTTTCCAAATTCCTTTCATTACAATTCTTATAGGTATGAATACCATTATTGCAATTATCATTGATATAATAATAGGAATACTAAATAATACAATTGAAATAATATAATATTTTTATAAATGAAAAATAATTGAAATAAATTTAAGCTAAAAAAAGATTAGGAATAACATTAAATAAATCAAAAATAATAAAAGATTTTAAACTGATATTAACAAAAAATTCAGATTGTAAAATATTAAACAAATTTTTATTAAATAATTAACAACATATAAAAATAGAAAATAATAATCCATTAAAAGTTGATTCATAAACATAAAAAAAATTGCAAGACACCATCAGATTCAATAGTTAATTTAAATGCATTTTTTTATAATAAGGATAAATAATCGACAAACAAATAATTAATAAAAAATATAAAATCCTTAAAAAATTTGATTCATTGAATCAATAAATTTTAAAATAATAAGATTATAATTTAAAGGAAGATAATCAACATTTTTATTATTAATATAAAAAGTCAATGAAATAAAAATACATTATACCGATATTTAAACCAATATAATAAAAAGGAAAAAAAAAGGTAATAAGAAATATTTTCAGTTGAACCAAAAATTTTATAAAATGTCAATCTTTCCCTGTTTCAACATATTTTTTTTTCTTCTAACATATAACAAAATAATATTATTAGTATAAAATTTATTATATAAACAGCCAAATCAAATTTTTATTTCTAATTTTAAATAATAACAATAAAATAATTAATAAATGACAAAAAGAATAAAACTCTGTTACTATAAACAATATAATTCTATTGCATAATGTATTACATCCATATTAACAATTGATATTCCCATAAAGGATAAAATTCTGAACTTGAATGACATTCTACTTTTTTAATTTTCCAATTTATATTAAAATCTCAATGTATGATTTATATTATTTCTACATTCCATTTAAAATTTTTGAATAAAAAAAATAAAATAAAATGTTTGGAATTGAATATAAAAAAAATATAAATATAGAAAAAGTTTTATTTTTAAATCTTTTTAAATATGATATTAATTTGAAACCACATAAAATTCCTGATAATATTTTATAATTTTTAATAGATAATATAGTTATTTTTAAAATAAAAACAATTTGATATCAAGAAAATTAATTAAATTCATTCTAATTTTTGTATTAATTATCATATAATAAGAACATTGTGATATCATAATAAAAAGTAGATTAATAAATATAATAAAATGTAAAGAAATAAGTTCTTTCCCATTAAATAAATAATTATCTTTTTTAATATCAAAGAAATATTTTCAAAAATACTTAAATTTTGAGATAAAATTTCAGTAATACTATTAATATTATCGAAATTTGCAATAAACTTATTATTTTTATGTTCAATCATATTATAATCAAATTCATTTTCTTTTTTTTCATCTTTTCTGTTTCAAACGTTGATTTTAAAAATGATGTGCTAGATTTTTGAGAATAATTTGGTGCTTAATCATATGACAATGTTATTTTTTATATGAATTGTAACTAAAACTACTAGTAAAATTATTAAGGAACACAATATTCTAGTAACAAAAAGTAACTTCATTTTTGAAAAATGTCATATCAAAACTCCATCTTTGTTGCAAAATTCTAAGATTTTATTTATGAACTCATTTTATCTTTGATATATTTTTCATTTCTTTTAGCCAAAATTTTGATAATTTCTGGCAACAATCCATTGCTTTCAAGTTTTTCTAGATTCTCGTTTTTATCACAAAATTGGATTTCATCATTTATAAATTCTATGTTGTCTTTGATGTAATTTTCATCTTTTCAGATAAAAGTTTGATGTCATCTGGTAAGTTATCTTCAGAGAGTGTATCTTTCTAAAGTAAACTATTTTTTTGTATATTTTATATTTTGCATTTTATATTTAAATTATTATTTTACATAACATTTAAAATAAATTATTAACTGTATATTAAAATAAATGATTTTTAATAAAATAAATTGATTTATTGAATAAATTTTAAAATATAGAAAGAATAAATATGATGGAACATAATTCTTTGAAAGATTATCAAATTTTAACAACATTAGGATCAAGTTTATTTGGAACAGTCTATAAAGCAAGAACAATAAAAGATAATACAATAGTATCTATAAAAGAATATTCAAGATATCAAGAAGGAGGTATAGAAACATTTAATAATGATATTAATTATTATAAAGAATTAGAATGTGATAATATAGTAAAAATATTATATAAAAATGAAACAGATGATTATTTATATATTACACGTGAATATTGTAGTGGAACTTTAGATGAATTTATTCAATGTCATAATAATAATATTCCAATAAATGAAATTCAAAAAATATTAAAGCAATTAATGGTAGTTTTTCAAAAATTAGATGAAAAACAATTAATTCATAGAGATATAAAGCCTTCAAATATATTTTTTTCATTTAAAGGATTAAAAGATTTTCAATGTAAATTATCAGGAATTTATTTATGTACAAAAGAAGGAAATATTGAATCAAAAAATATAATAACAGGAACAAGATATATTACTCCTCCAGAAGGAATAAAAGGTGAAAAAATAACTATGAAATATGATCTTTGGAGTGTTGGAGTTTTAATTTATTATATGATTAAAGGAAAATATCCTTTTGAAGGAAAAAGAGATAAAATGCTTTTAAACAATATTGATAAAGGAATTAATTTGAAAGATTTGAGCGGAGATAATGATTTAGATGATTTACTTGGTAAATGCCTTCAAAAAGATTTGGATAATAGAATTTCTTGGAATGATTTTTTTGAACATAATTTTTTCAAGAAAAAATTTCCTGAAAAAAAGAGGGGTGAAGGTAAAATGGAAGATTTAATAATAAAATTAGGAGATATAAAAACATGGTATGATGAAAATAGGAAAACTCATTTAGAACTTATTAAACGTTATTCTAATTTTATGTATACTTGTGAACTTAAAAAAGAAGGAGATGAATTCAACAATGAAGTCAATAAATTAATTAAAAGAATACAAAAAAATTTAAAGGTAATTTTTGAAAAAAAGTAGAACAATTATTATTTATCTTTTTTAAAGAAGTAAAAGCAATATTAAAGTTTTTCATTTTTTCGCCATTTCGGTGAATTCGAAAAATTCATTTAATTTCTTTTTAATATTATCCCATTCATCATAATGTGAGTTAAAGTGTTCAATTTTTTCTTCTCTTGAAAGATTTTGTACATCCTTTGACCACTCACACATTTGATCAATGTATGTCTTATAATCAGAGAATAAATTTTTCATTGTATCAAAATCAAAATTATTATCATTATTTCCATAATCTTTTTTAAAAAATGTATGATTAAAATAATCATTCCATGATATTCTATTATTTTCATTTTTTAAACATTTTTCAACTAAATCTTTTAAATCTTGATCATTTATTTTATTTATTTCTTTAATTATATTTTCATTAAATTTTCCAAAATACATAAAACAAATAAGAGCTCCAATACTATATAAATCATATTTTTCTCCTGGATTATCAAATTCTTTAGGATGAAAATCTGTTTTAAATAATTGAGGAATATTATTTGGAATATTTTCTTTGTATTTAATATAATAATTTAATCCTGATAATTTAATGTTATAATAATCATCTTCATTATAATTGATAAGAATATTTGTAGGTTTAATATTCCTATGAATTATTTTTTTATCTCTTAAAATATTCAAAGCATTATTCAATTGATTCATTATTAATTGTATCATTCCTGGTTCTAATTTTCCATTATTTGTTGAAATCAATTCTTCTAAATTAGTAAAACAATATTCTCTAATAATAAAATAATAATTTTCATCTCTATCATTCATAATACTTTGATTCTTTTCTTTAAAAGCGACAAAATTAGAATAATTTTGTTTGTCGCAATATTTTTTTAATTCTTCTAATAAATTTATTTCTCTTTCAAATAAATTTTTTATTTTTTTGTTATTTGAATCGTCTCCTTGTTTTATGGCATATTCTTTAATTGTTACTGTTGTAAAAGGTTCATTAACTGTTTTACATCTATATATCGTTTTAAATCCTTTTGTTTCAATAATATTTTCTCTTTTGTATAATTTACCCCAAAAATCATCCATTTTTTATATCACAAATATATTTATTATAATATTAAAAATATTATATATGTGTATAATTAAGAAATGAAGATTATCAAATTAAAATAATATTTAAATTCTAATTTATTTTAAATGATTTTATATCCTGATATGAAATATTATATTTGTAATTTTATAATTTTTTTTTATTATATGATTAAAAGAAAATATCTTTTTGAAGGAAATTAATATTTTGATGATTTTTTTTTTCATTTAATTGATTAATATTTAATAAAATAAGAATTAAATAATATTTTTTATTCAAAAGAAAATAAATTTATATTATTTTTAATTAAATTTTCTGCAACATTTAAATATTTTGTTGAATGTTGTTTTAAATGTAAATCCCCATTAAATCTAGAAACTAATATTAAAATATTATAAATTTTCATTTTTTGAAGTAAACCTAATATTCTAATTCCTGCATAATGTTCTCCATCATCATCATAATCATCAATAATATTATTTTTATCTAATAATCTATAAACAAAAATATTTCTTGTTGCTTTTTTAATTTTATTATTTGATAATAAATAAGATTTATATAAATCAATTTCTTCTTTATTATTTATTATTATTGCATGACTTTGAAAAGCATAATCTTTTTCTTCTAATATTTCTCCTTTTATTCCTCCTTTTTCAAAAAATAATTCATATTCATTTTTCTTTAAATTTGGCTTTTCTTCGTTATTTAAATTTATTTTATTTGTTTCATTTATTTCTTCTTTTGTTTTATTTTTTACTTTTTCTTCATATTTAAAATCTTCGCAATCTTTATTTGCTTCTGTTAATTTAAATAATGCATTTTCTATTGATAATTTATTTATATTTTCTAATTTTATTTCATTTAATATTGATATTATATTTGAATTATTTAATGAATTTTCTATTTTTTCTTTAATTAATTCTATTGAATTATATATGAAAGGTTCTTCGATTATATTTAATTCTTGTTTTATTTTTTCTATTAATTCTATATTATCTTTTATCCAAAATATAAAAAATTTATAGAGTAATTTATTTGTGTTTTTATCATAATTAAATTGAATCCAATAAGGTAAAATTAAAGTATTATTTTCTATATTTAATTCATTCATTTTCATATCATTAATAGTATTTATTATTGAAGAATTTAAATTTGTTTCATAATTAATTTTAATCATAAACTTTAATTCATGTGAATTATTTATTATTTCTATTATATCATCTTGATACATTGAACAAAGTAATTCATAATCATTTAAAATAGATTCACAAAATTCATTTTCAATTTCTTTCTCAAATAAAAACATTAAATAATGAATAAATAAAAAATTAAAAAAAATGTAATTAATAAAAATACAATTTATCTTTAAGAGATATATATAAAAAAACCTTAATAATATATAAAAAAAACATTTATTGTTTCATATTAAAAGAAATTAAAGTTTCTTCTTCTTGATTTTTAGAATTTCTTTTATCATATTTCACAATAAATAAAGAATCAATTTGAAGACTTAATCGAATTTTATCTTTATTGATAATATCTCCTGAATTTTTAATAAAAGAAATAAAATCAAAAATGTCTTTAAAGACAAAACCAATAGTAAAACTAGGACTCATATCATCAATATTAATATAAAAAATATCATTAGGTTGATAAGTATTAACACCATTTCCTACTAAAATATCATTTATTGAATAAGTTTTTTGAACAAGATGAGGATCTAAAAAAATTAAATTTCTATCACATTTACCTATAAAATATAAAGCTCTTGTTTCTTTTCCTCCTATAATACCAATATTATTTTCATAATTAAATACATCTAAAACTTTATCTTTAATAGAATCATTTATTTTTCTTAAACCATGTCTTACTGAAACAGTAATAATAAAGTTTTTTTTCATTTTATATTGTATATTATTTATATTTATTGTATCTTCATAACAATTACATTTAAATTCTTCTTTTTTATTTTCACATATAATAAAACCATTAATTTCTTTTGATAAATCATAATTATCAGGAATATAAAAAGATTTTCCATAACAATTACATTCAATTTTTTCAAAGCAATTATCTAATATTTCTTTTAAATATATTGTTCCATAAGGATAATTAAAAAATAAAACATCTTTATTTGAAAATTGACTTAAGGGAAAAAATTGTTGATTAATTTCTGAAAAAATATTCATTATATCATAATTACTATACCAATTACCAGGATTTTTTCCTATTTTAGGATTAATTTGACATATATTTCTTAAAGAAAAAGGAGGAGTGATAAATTTAACATTATTTCTTTTTTTTAATATTTCTTCAAATCCTTGAATAAAATTATTTCCAAAATTAAAAAAGCTATCAAATAAAGTAGAATTCTTTTGAATTATAATTTTTTGACTTTGATTTATATTATCTCCTTTTTTATGTAGATATTCAGTAGGAATAGGATTTTCTAAAAATAAAAAAATGAATTTTTCTAAAAATTCATTAATATTATTTAAATTAAATAATCTATAAATAGCTTGTGATAAAAACATTTGTGAAACTCTTATCATACATCCCCATCCAGCATCACTTGTTATTGAATTATAATTATATACTATTGGTTCAAAATCATTTCTATATGAAAAATAAGCTATGTTACTTAATTTATTTAAAAATTCATCATTTTGTGTTAAGTAATTTTTAGAAAAGATTTGAATATATTTTGAAGATATTGAATTAAATTTTTTTTGGTTAGATAAGTAATTAAATATTAATATGTTTTTATTATCTGTAAATAATTTCTTTATATAATTCCAATATGTATTTGTTGGAAATTTATTTGTTAATGATGAATTTATTTCTTCTGATTCTTTTTCTTCTATTATCTCATATTCTGATTCTTTTTTATAACTAAATATTGATGTGAAGCTTTCTTGTTTTATTGTTTCTGTTTTTTCTAATAAAACAAAATTTGAATCTTCCATATAATTGCTGTTTTATTTATTATTGTTTTTCATTTTTTTTTTAATTGTTTTTTATTTTTTTTTAAACTATTTAGAAAAAATTAATAAAAGTTATATAATAATAAAATGATTTAATATAATTTATATATTAACTTTTTTTAAATTGAATTTTTTTCCTCTTCATTATTTGATATTGAATTACTGTGATTACTATTTGAATCTAATTTTCTATTTATTTTTTCATTCATTTCTAAACATTCATCTATATCTTTTAAATAATTATCCATTCTAGAATTTACCATATTTATTTCTTCAAATAATTTATCTATATTTGAATCTCCTGTTAATAAATCATTATTTTGTTTTTTCCTTAATTTTTTTTTAGGTTTTTTTCTGTTAACTTGTTGATTTTTAACTTGTTGAATTTCATTTTCTTGATTTTTTAATTTTTCTTTAATATTATTAAAATTATTATTTCTTTCTTCATCTTTGGGAATAATATAATTTTTATAATTATTAATTTTTTCTTCGTTTATTTTAAAATCATTTTCCAATAATAAAAGATTATTATTTTTATTAACATCTTTACATTCACTATTAACTGTAGTAGCATTTGAAAAAGAATTATTATTATTATTAGGAATAATATCATTCATTAATTTTAAATAATCATCTTTAGTTTGAATTTCTTCTTTTATTTTAATATCCTTTATTTTTTGTCTCATACTTTGAATTTCTTTTATCATTTTATCAACATCAAATAACATATTTTCTGATTTTTCATATATTGAATTTGTTTTATTTGATTCTTTTATCATTTCTAATTCTTCTTTATCTAATTCTTCTTTCATTTTATTTATCATCAAATCATTATCTCTCATCATTTTATAATAATCATCTATTGATGTTCCTGTATAATTATCATATATTTGTTGAGAATTTTTTACTTTCATTAATAACTTTATTCCTTTATTTTTTTTTACTTCTTCAGCAGATAAATTCGAAGATAATGTTAAGGAAGGAATATATTCATCTTCATCCATTTTTTTAAAATTTTAATTTTTTAAATTAATGAGAGATTTAAATGGAAATCAATTTAAAGGGAAAAAAAATAAGAGAAGATTATCTACTAAGTTTTTAACTGTTTTTTTTATTCCTTTTTTATTTGGGACTATAATTTCTACTGTAGTTGTTATTATATATATTAATATTGCACAACAGAAATTAGTTGGGAATAGTAAAGTTCAATTAGCGTTTGAAAATTCAAAAGAAAAAGCATCAATTCCAATAATAATAAATGCAAAATTTCATATTATTGATAATATAGAAAAATACTTAAATAACTTAATAAAAATTCGTCAAATATATTTATCATTAAAAGTTAAATTAAATATGTTCAATATGAAAACAATAATACTTTCTACATTTTTTAATTCAATTAACAAAAATGAAATAAAAAATTTTAATGAAAGTTATATTTTGAATAATGAAGATCCAGAATTTTTATTATCACATGCAAAATGGTTTGTAAATAAAACAATAAATAACACACAAGAATTAGATGACAATAATTTAATATCAAAACAATTATATTATTTTTCTTATTTGATTCCATTATTAAAAACAATAATAAATATATCACATAAAGAAAGTTTAATATATATAATGTCAACATCAAATGATTTAATAATAAAATATCCAATTAAAAAAAAGTATATTAATGGAAGTGATTTTAATTATCAAATAAATAGAAGGGATTGTTTAAATTCAAGTGAAAATTATCCAAATTATTTTTATTATAAATGTAGACCTTTTTATATCAGTATGAAAAATGCTGAAAAAATAAATTATTCTTTTTCTATTAGTGATATTTATAAATTTGCTAGTGGAAATTATGGTATTAGTATATGTATTCAATTTAATGATTTTTTAACTGATGGAAAAATTATTATTTGTCAAGATTTAAATTTTAATGTTTTAAATGAAATTTTAAATAGTTTAAATTCTAAATTAGAAGGTTATTTTTTTGTTACTAAAATTAATAGTAAAATACCTATTTATTATCCTTATATTTTTGATATTGAAGAATATAAAGAAATTTCAAAAATGGAATTTACATTAAATAATAAATATTATAGTAATGAAATAAGTGAATTTAGAAAAAATGAAAAATATTTAAACCAAATTTTTGAAAATAATTCAAATATAACTTTTAATACTTATAAAAATGGTGATTTATATAAATATACTATAACTCCTATATTTTTTAATTTTGGAGATAATAATACTTTTTCTCAAAAGCATTTTCTTTCTATTATATTTGTAAGACCAAAAATAATTAATATTGAACAATATCAAGATAGTAAAATAACAAATGTATTTATTTCTTTATTATTTTCAATTATGGCTTGTATTCAATTATTACTTACTAAATATTTAATTTCTTCTCTTGTTAAAATGTTAATTAAACCTATTAAATTAATTAAAAAACTTTTACAAACTGATTTTGAAGTTAATACTGATAATAATATAAATAATAATATTATGAATAATTATAATAATAATAATAATAATAATATATTACAAAGAAATAATACTTCTATATCAAAAGATAATATTATAAGTGAAAATTCTCCTCTTTTAAATCATTCAAATTTAAGTGGAAAAACAAATGAAAATGAAATATCATTTATAACAAATTATAGTTTATTCAATAATAATTATTTATCTTTAGTAAACAACGAAAATGAAAATAATGAAAATAATACATCTTCATCATCATCATCAAATCAAAGTGATGATGATGAAGATAATAATAATAATAAAACTAATAATATTCAAAAATTATTTATTAAATTTGTAGATTTAAAAAATAGTTTTAAAAGCTTTGATGATCAAACAAATGAAAATATTCCTTATTTAGTTCATGCTCAAAATATTTTTAGTAATATTAATAATATTGGAGCTTCAAGTACTTGTCAATCAAATATTTCTTCTTTTTTTATTAAAAAAAAAGAATTTGATAAAGCAATTTCTCATTTAAATGAAGGAATAAAAAATATAAGAAATAAAATTTTAATTTCTTCAAATCAAGATGATTTAAAAAGACAATTTAAAACAGAAAATTTAACTAATAGATATTTAAAATTATTTTATTGTTATAAATCCTATTTTAAATATTTAAAAAAAATAAAGAAAAAAAATCCAAATGAATTAATAAATAATAATTTTTATATTGATCATCATATTGAGAAATATAAAAAGAATGTGAATGAATATTTAGAATTAATAAATAAAATAAATGATGAAAAAGATTTATGTCTTGCTTTATTAGAAAAAGTAGAAGAAATAATTCAATTTGAAATTATACCTTCTAAAAATTATCATAATCAAAATTTAAGTCAAGATGAATTATTAAAAAAACAACTTCAAATAAAAAATATTTTAGAATTATTTAAGCAAATTGATAAAATAAATGATAATAAATTTTCTCAAAATTATAATGTTATTCAATTAATAAATATATTAAAATTTGATACTGAAATTGTTAAAGCAATGGATATTCCTCCTTCAGTTTTAATCCAAAGAACAAATTATTTAAAAGGAAAATTTTATTTAAAATGTTGTCATTATAAAAAAGCAATTTCTTTTTTTGAAAATGCTTTAATTTATAATAAAGTTGGTAATATAAGAATTATAATTAGTTCAATTAAGAAATTAATAAAAATTTCCGAAACTTATTTAAATTTAGTTAAAAATGATATTGAAATACATAAAAATGAAAGTAAATATAAATATGAATTAAGAGATGATAATTTAAGAAAACAAATATTAATTAATTATATTTATAATTTAAAGAAAGAAATTAAAGTTTATGAATATCATAAAAAAGATATTTGTTTTATTTTAAATCTTTCAAATATTTCTTCAGTTCACAGTGATAGATTTCATAACTTACATAAAGTATTAATGAATATATATGAAAATATTTTAACTTATAAAGATAGAATATCAATAATTGCTTATATTGATGGAATATTTAAATTTATATTAGATTTAAATAAAAAAACAATTGAAAATGATAATTTTTTATATGAACAATTACAGAATATTACTTCAATTATTAATATTGACTTTTCTAAAAAAAGTTCTAGTTTATTTCAAAGCTTACCTAAAGCTGATGAAAGTATTTTATCAAAATCAATTCAATTTGCTTATCAATATTTAAGAAAAAAACAAATGGGAAATTTAACTCAAAAAAGAGAAAATTGGTATATTTATTTAACTAATGATATTAGTTTAAGTGAAATTAAACAATTAAAAAAAAAATCTTTGAAAAAATATTTTAATAATAGAGATGAAGATAATTCTAATAATGTAATTGTTTTATTTTATGAAAATGTTAAAATTAAAAATGAAATTGTTAATTGGTTAAAATATAATAAAAGTTGTGTTATTGTTAGAAATGAAATTGATAAGTTAAAAAATATTATGGGAACAAGTGGAGAAATGCAACAAATAAATTTTGATTTTGAAAAATATAAAGATTAAATGTAATTAATTGCATTTTATTAATTAAATTAATTAAAAATTAATTTTTTTTTTAAATTAAAAGTATGAGGAATAATCAATATTATGGAGATCAATTTGTAAATAAATATAATAATGATGAAATTTCAAGACTTCAAAGACAACAAATTTTTGCTCAACAACAAAGAGAAGATTATGAAAATTATATGAAGAAAAAACAAGATTATATTCAAAATATGTATTATGATAAAAACGTTTTATCATCTCCAATAAAAATAACTGAAGATAATAATCAAATAGGTTTTAATTTAAATAATAATAATAACTTCTACAAAGAAAATCCATATTCAAAATATCAACAAAACCAAAATTATAATTCAAATAGAAATATATTAAAAAATAACAATATAATGAATTACGATTCAAAGATTCAAAATATATATAATCAAACACCTAAAATAAATATGGATAATAAAATAAAGAATAATAATAATATATATGAAATATCACAAGAATATTTAAATGAAATATCTGAAAAAAATAAATTAAAAGAATATAAAACAATAAATAAAAATTTTCCAAATCAAAATAATAAATATTATATAAATAAATACGAAATGACAAGTATAGGAGAAAATCCAGCTCCTAAATTATTTCCTGAATTATATGCTCCAAATGAAAATATATTAGATAAATATGCAAAAGAAATGGAAGAAAAGAGAAAAAAAAGAGAAAATGCTTTTGAAGAAATGCAATTACCTTTATTACAAAGTGGTAAATATTTATTACCTTTAATTAAACCTATTCCTAAATCAAATTTAAAACCTGGTGAATTACCTTTTGATAGAAGATTAGAAGAAAGACAAGAATATTTAGAAAATAAAATAAAAAATAATTCAACATATACTAATTTAACTCATATAATGAGTAATGATTTATCTTTAAAAACAATTCCTTTAAGACCTATTAATGAAAGTGATAAAGAGAAAATATATCAAATGCAATTAAAAGAAGAAAAAATGAGAAAATATAAAGAAAGTTTAGATAATCAAATAAGAAATAAAACAAGTAATACTTATTCAAAAGAAAATAATGATTATAAAAAAGAAATTCCTCCTAATCCTTATTCTAGAGGATATTTAAATTCTAATTCTAATATTTTAAATAATCCTATTAATTAATAATTATTAATAAATAAATCTATTTGAATAATATAAAAATGGTATTTTCAGATTCTACAATGAATAAATTAAGTTTATTAAATGGATTAGTATCTCAAATTGCAATGACATTTTTAAGTAATGCTTTAACTTCAGTTATATCATTATTATTAGCTGGATTAAGAGGAAGAGGTGATCTAAATATTACATTTCAAGAATTTACGGCAATGAATTTTTTTTCTAAAAAAAGTTTTTCTTCAATAGCAAATTTATATATGCCAACAAGTATCTTAGGAGGATTATTAATAAGATATTATGGAATGAAAAAGTAAAAAAAATAAAAATATATAAAAAATTTATAGAGTACAAATAGTTTCTTGTTTAGCTCAATCAATATGTATAATATTATTAGTGACAATTCAAAGTTTAAAACAATCAATAATATTTTTAATAATATGTTGGTTAATATTTTTATTTGGAATAGGAGCAGTATCTCAAATATCATTAAGAAATGTAGCATTACATTTTAGAAAATATCAAGCAACATTATCAATGCTTTTATTAACATTAGGTGATTTTGTAGTTACTATATTCGGAGCAATATGTCGTTCTTTTTCTTTTCCAACAAATAATAATAGAGCCATTGATGAATTAATAATAGTTATTATTATATATTTAATTCCAATGTGGATTTCATTTTTTATTACTTTTTTTGCTGATTTTGAAAAAGATCCTGTTGATAATACTGAAGTACAAGAATTAACTTTTGGAGAATATGTTAAAGAATTAAAACAATTATATGAATATGCTGGTTTAGCCAAAACTATGATCACTGAATTTTTTATCACTATTATTTCATATTTTTTAGTTCAAATGATTTATAGTTATTCTGATTATTTTATAGATAGTAAAAATTATTGTTTACAATTATCTAAGTATTATGAACCTGTTGAATTAAGAAATATTTCTTGGTTAGCTTGTCCTCTTTTTGCTTTATTTTTTGACTTAGATTTTTTTACTTTTACTAATTCAGTTAGAATAATAAATTTTTTAGGAGCATTCTTTAGTTTATTAACTATTTTATTTACACTAATAATGGATGATCCTTTTAATAAACTTCAAATAATTTTTTTAATTCAATATTGTTTAATTTGTGGTTTCTATTCAATAATATTAGGAAAAACTTTAAGAATATTTTCACCTGCTAAAATGATGGAAGTTACTGGTTTCATTGGACTTGCTCCTGCTTTGGCAAAAATATTTAGAATGTGTTTTGAAGAATTTTTTGGTTTTTTAATTAATAATAATACTATTAATAAAGAAATTCAAGTAAAATGTGATAAAATTGATATTAGTTATAGTTATGTAAGATTTGGTGCTTGGTTATATTATATTATTAAATATTCTGCGATTTTTTATTTTGTTTTTGGACTTTTGTCTATTGTAATTAATTTCTATGCTATTTATTATATTCAATTTGTCCCTGAAATTGAAGTTCCTTTTGATAAAGCAAGTATTGAAGAATTGGAACAAAAACCTGAAACTGTTATTTCTTCTACATTTCAATTTATTGATGAAAAGAAAGAAGATGATGATTAAGTATTTAAGTTTTTTTCTGTTTTATTTATTATTAAAAAAATTTTGTATTTGTTTTTTTTTTTGTTTGGAAAAAAATAATATTTTAAATTAATTTAAATAAAATTACTCAAATGATTTCTAAACAAAACATAAAATATATTCCTAATAATAAATTAAAAAAAAGAATAGCTTCTTCAAATTCTCCTTCAGTAAAATATGTTCAAATAAAAAAGACTTTAAAAGAAACTCCAAAAAAAAAATATAATTCTTTAAATAAAAGTAGAGAAAGATATATTAATAGAGTTTTTCCACATACAGGTTTAAATAGTTTATTAAATATTTCAAATATTACTGCAATTCCAAATAAAATTGCTTTAAAAAAAAATAATATTGATACTTCTTTAAATTCAAGTTCCAATTTTCATAATCAAAGTTTTTCAATGCAAAATTCAGTTATAATGAATAATAAGAATAAGAATAATAAAAATAAAATTATAATGAAGAAAAATATTAGTATTAATAAACCTAAAAAAATTTTAAATTTAAATTCTGATTTTAATATTTCTAGAAATTTAAGTAATAATAATTGTGATATTTCAGAAGAAAATAATATTAAAAAAAAAAAGAATAAAGAAATTTTAAGAAATAATTTTTTATCAAATAATACATTTATAATTAAAAATAATAATATTACAAATAATAATATATCAAATGATAACAATGAAAAAAAAATAATTATAACAGAAGATGATTCTCTTATTAACAATAATATAATTAATGAAAATGATAATAAATTTTTTGAACTTGAAGAAAAATTAAAAATAAAACTTTTAGAAAATAAATTAAATAATAGAAATGTGATATATAAAACTTATAAAAATATATTTGAAGAAGCAATAAGAATTTTACCAGAAAAACAACAAAATTTATTCAATTTAATATTAAATGGTTATCAAGATATAATTATTAGTTATTTAAATAATGAAAAGAATTTAAATGAAAAAAATGAAAGTTACAAAAATCAAATTAAATCATTAGAAAAAGAAAATATAGAAAATAAAAAAAAATTAGAAAATAAAGAAAATGAAATAAATGAATGGAAAAAAAAAATAAAATTTTTTTTAGAAAAATCCCCAGATCAAATAAGTAAAAGTACAAATGCTTCAGTAATAATAACATCATCAGATAAAGAAAAAGATATATTTGAATTAAAAAAAAAAGAAATAAATAATATAAATGAAGAAAGAAAAAGATTTATAGAAAATTTAAATAGAAAAAATATAAAAGATTTAGATGCTTTATATTTTTATGATAAAGTTAATATGAGAAGTCTTTCTAAATCACCTTTTAAAAGTAATAAAGGAGATATTATTCCTATTCTTGATTTAAATTTTGAAAATAAAAAAAGTAAATTTAAAATTAAAAAACATAATAATAATAATATTAAAGGAAATAGTTTTATTCAAAAAGTTGCTATGAGTTTAAATTTAAAATAAATATATATTGTAGATAATGTAATTTTTTTATGTTAATTTTTTAATGTATTATTTTGTGATATTTTTATTATTAATTATATTTGATTTTAAAAAATTTATTTTGATAAGAAATTAAGTGATTTATTTTAAAAAAAAATAAATATGGATAATTTAGATAGTCCAAAATCAGATTCTTCACTTGAAAAAAAAGAAGATTTAATTACAATTGACTCTATATTTTTAGAAGGAAAAATACATAAAAATAATTCTAATAGAGATAGTTTAAATTTTGAATTAACTTCTTCCAAAGTTTCTCAAAGAAGTTTTAAAAGAAAAAAAACTATTGTTGAAATTACTCAAATTGATGAAACAAGAGAAATTTTATTAAAGAAAATAATTAGATTAAATAATATATTTTCTTTCAGTAAAAATATTGGAAATTTTTATTCTCAAATTTTGAAAAAATATTTTGATTCTTATTATAGTAATTTAAATACTTTTTTAAATAATGAAATAAAACCTTTAATAAAATATTTTAAAGATTTAACAAATATATATTCAAATTTTTCTTTAGAATTAAATAAAATTTCAAATATTCTTCCTAATCAAAATGAAGAATTAATATTAGGTCAAAATGTTATTGAAATTGTTTCAAAAGCTAATTTATCTTTTGAGAAATATTTAAATGAATTATCTTTAAGTTTAAAAAAAAATATTAGTTCAATTACTATTAATAAATATGATAATCTTAATTTAAAAATAGATGAAAATAATAAAAAGACTTTTAAATTAATTTGGAAAATAGAACATAGATTAATAAAATTAGATAATTTATATGTTAAAAATTTTAAAAATGTTTTTGATACTTTTAAAGAAAAATTTAATGATGATAATTTAGAAAATGAATTAATATTAATGAATGATTTTATTATGATAGAACATAAATTAGTTTCTTATTGTAATAAAATATTTATAAAAATAGAATTTTATTTAAATGAAATATTAAAAATAATTAAAGAATCAAATGAAGATTTTAATGAATATATTTTATTTATGAAAAATAATTTAGAAAGTTTTAAAAATCAAATTTTCTTAAACAATGATATTTATTTATCAATTGATTTAAGTGAAGAAACAGATTTTGATTTAGAAAAACAATCTTTATTAAATTTAATAAATAAATCAAGAGATATAAATGAAATAATAAAGCAATTTCAACATAATTTAATTCAATATGATTTTATTAAAGAAACAATAATTTATGAAGATTCAAATTTCAATATAAAAAATTATGAAACTTTTAAAGAATTTATATTATTTTCTTTAAAATTAATTCCAAAAAAAATACCAATTGAATATAATGATATTATTCAATTTAAAGCTCCTTGCTTAAGAGATGCAGGAGTATTTAAAGGATGGAGGAATTGTTTTATTATTGTTACTATTCAAAAGCATGTTATTATATTTGATGAAGAAAAAGATATTAAAGATAATTCTTTTAATATGAATAAATTATTTGTTATTTATAATCAAAATTTAATTGTTGTTGAAAAGAAAACTTCAAAAAAATCTAAATTTATTATTGGAATTTCTGAGTTAAATCAAAAAGAAAAAAAAATTAAAAATATGCAAATCGATGCTATTGATGAAGATAATAGAAATAATATTATTAAAGCTATTAATCCTTTAAGGAAAATATCTTCAAATTCAAATATTTAAAAAAAGGTTTATAAATATTTTTTTTATTTGTAAATTATTAAGTATTATATTAAATAAATTTAATAAATATTAAATAAAAGAATTTTTTTCTTTAAATACTAAGATGAAATTTTATATAATTGAATTCCATTACTTGAATCATTATCTTCATTATTATTTTCCTTTCTATTAAAATGAAAAGAAATTTTAATATTTAAAGAACTCATTTCTTCATTTGTTTTTTCATCAACTAAACAACAAAAAGAACCTTTTAAAACATCTCCTTTTTGAACATTAACATCATCATTTTTATAAAAAATAGTATGTTTCCATTTAGTAAGTTGATTATAAGGACTTGTAGTAAATTTAATTTGATTAGGAACATTAAAAAATTCAACATCAAACCAAGAAGCTAAACCACTCATATAATCATTTTTAATAAATATTAATTCATATTCATTTGAAAAATTTAAATCTTTTTCTGTTATTGTATATAAATCAATATTATAAATTGGACATATTGTTGAAATTATTGAATCTTTATTAAAAGAATCTATTAATGGTGATGCATAACTTATATTTTTTATACATTCCATATTTACTCCATATACATTATTCCATAAAGAAAATTTTTCTTCTTTAAATTTTTGATCTTCTAAAGCTGATATATATAATGTTGCTTTATCTGGTAATATTATACCATTTTTTTCGATTAAAAAATTATCTCTTGCATATATTACTTTTTTAATTAATGATGATTGTAAAAGAAAAAATCCCATCCAATTACATATTATAATATCTACTTTATCATTATTTGGTAAATAGAAATTATATATATCATCTGAGATTACTTGTATTATATTATCATAGAAATTATCTTTTATTATTTCTCTTGCATATTTTGCTAAAGTTTTATTTGGTTCTATTGAATATACTATTTTTGCTCCTGCTTTTGCTGCTAATAAAGAATTAACTCCTATTCCACTATGAATGTCTAATACTGTTTTATTGTAAAAAACATCACTGTTTATTTCTATAGCTGCTTTAAATGATAATGTTATTATTCTTTCGTTTATATTATTGGATATTTCTGATGGGTATATATATGTTCCTTCATTGTCTATTTCTACTTGCTTTATATATTCACTCTCTTTAAACCATTTTTCTCTTTCATTTGGTTTAAATCCTTCTTC
>JAJJLU010004030.1:0-20111 GCA_023807065.1 Isotricha intestinalis
ATTATTTAATTTATTTAATAAATAAATTTTAAAGAAATTAAATAATATATACTTAAAAAGAAGAAAAAATATATTTAACCATATATCTTTATTTAAAAAACAATTTTAAATATTTAAAAAAAAAACATTTATATTTCAAAAAAAAATAAATAATTTTATTGACTTACACTTCTTTTTTTTCCAATATCATACATAAAATCTTCAAAATTAGGTTCTTTAAAGTAATTATTTTGAAAAGAAATTTTTTTTGTTTTTTTTTTAACAAATTCAAAATAATTATTAACTTTTTTTTTAGGAATAAAATAATTTTTTTGATTTCTTTCTTCAATTAATTCTTTTAATTTTTTAATTTTTAAAATTTCTTGTTCTCTTTGTTTTTTATTTTTAATAATTTTATTTTCTTTTTCAATTTCATTTTGAATTTTTTTTAATTCATCAAAATAAATATTATTTTTTCTATAAACAGATAATTTTCCAATTAAAAAACTTAAAACTAATTCAATTTTAGATAAAAATTCAATTAATTCTTCTTCTTTAGTATTATTTTTTCTTTTATTAAAAATATCAGGAGAAATAATTTTATCTAAATTAATTTCTTGACAAGTTTTAAAAACTGTTTTTATTCTTTCTTCTAAATTTGGCTTATAATGATAAATTTTATTATTTTCAAAGTCAAAAATAGTTTTTCTTTTTTTTTCTTTATTGAATTTATTTTTATTTTCATTCATAAATTTTATCAAATTATTTTTTTCTTTAATTAATCTTTCAAATCTATCTTTAATATTATTTAATTCATTAATTTTCTTAGAAATAACTTCATTAACTTGATTAATTTCATTATTTTTTTCTTTTTCTAATTCTTTTTTTTCTTTTTTTAAATATCTTAATTCAAGTCTTAAATCATTATATAAATTTAAATTATTATTATTTTCCATTTCATATTTTTTTATAACATCCATAAATTCATTTGGAGAACTAAAAGGAGGTTTATCTTTATATAATTTAATTCTTTCAATTTCATTATTAGATATATTAATAAAAGAATGATTATTATTTTCTATTTTTTGAAGAAATTTTGTAAATCTTCTTGCTGCTAAATTTTTATTTGATTGTCTTTTAACTGAATTTTTTCTATAAATATTAATGTGATGAAATTTATCTTCGACATTATTTTTTATTGTTTCTCCTCTTTTATAATTTTTATCTGTTAATTTAAAAGAATCATCTTGATCTTCTATAATATATTGATAATGAATTGGTATATTTAAAATTTTTTCTTTTACTGAAATTTGAAAATAAATCCATCTTATTATATTATTTTTATCAATTGTCATTTTTTGAATTTTTGAATTAATATGTGATATTTCTCCTTTTAATTTTAATTCTTTTTCTAATAAATTTGAATTTATTAATTTTTCATTTTCTCTTTTTATTGATAATTGTTTTACATAATCTCCAAATTTATTATAAAATTGTTCATGAAATAATTTTTGAGAAATATTTAAAGATTTAATTATTTCATCTAAATTTTTTTTTTGATTTTCATAATTTTCATTTAATCTAATAAATCTTTCTTTTTTTATATTATATGTATAATTCATTAATAATACTTCTTTTGTTTTTTTTATATAATCATTTAAACCATATTTTTTAATATTTAATTGATTTATTTTCTTATCTATTTTTCTTTTATTTTTTTTTACTTGTTCTAAAGATTTTGTTTTTTCTTCAAAGTGATTTAATAATTTAATATTTCCAATAAAAGGTTTTTTCTTTGTTCCATATTCACTTAAATTAAAAGAAGAAAAATCATTATTATTATTAATCATTAAATCTGAAAAATTTTGATTTTGAGTTAAATAAAATGTATTTGGAATAAAAGAAAAATCGGAATTTGTTATTTTTGTTGTTTTTGAATATATTGAATTATTTTGTTTTGATTTATTAACATTATTTATTACTTCTGGCAAAGATTTTTTATAATTATAAAAATTTGAAGTTGTTGTTTTTTGATCTTTTAAATTTGATGTTATTTCTCTTTCTTTTTCTCTTCTGTTAAATAATGTTTTATTTGAATATTTCTGATTTCTTGATGTTGGATTTGCTGAATTTATTAATCTTATTGTTTTTGTTTTTTTCATTTTTTGATTAATTTAATTTATATTTTTTTTTTATCAAAAATTATTTTTAAGATTAATTTTATTTACTAACTATTTAAGTTAAATATAAAGTAAATTTTGAATTTTAAAAATCAAAATATAAATATTTCATTAATTTATACATATATTGTTTTTATTAATTTATATCATTAGTATTATTATTGTTTGTTTTGTATTATTTTCTTTTTATAAAAGTTATTGTTATAATCATCTTCGTAATATTTAAAATTTGTTTTTTAAAAGTATTTTATATTTTTATATTTTTTAACTATATATTAATTGTTTTCAAATCAAAATTTAAAAAGTAATATATAAAATAAAAAAATGAATACTTTGAAATTATACCCAAACATAAATTCAAGTGATTGTATTGAATTTGAATGTCCAGAAAATTATAAATCATTAGTGTCAAGAATAAATAAAATTAATGAAGATTATTTAAAAAATAATTCAATAATATATAAGGATGGTGAAGATAATATATTTATAACTAATGAAGAAGATTTTTCAAATTTTAAAGTACAATTTAATACAATTTATCTTATAGAAAAAAGAGATAATGATTTAAGAACAGTTGATACAAATAAAACAGTCACAACAATATTTAATACAAAAGTAACTGAAAATGAAAAAAAAAAAATAGAAGATTCACTTAATTATGAAAAAAATAATTTTGTTCATAATGAAAAAAGTATTTCAGAAAGAACCAATCAAAATTCTGATATTGATTTAAATAATGAAAATATAATTCAAAATAATAGAATCATAGAAATGAAATTACAAGAGTATTCAAATAAAATTGAAGGTTTCGAAAAAGAATTAAATGAAAAAAATAATGATATTATTGGATTAAAAGAAAAAAATAATATTTTGGAAAAAACAATCAAAGAATTGGAAAAAAAAATAGAAAATAATGAAAAAGATAATGAAATAAAAAAATTAAAAGAAGGAAATGATATTTTAGAAAAGAAATTAAAAGAGATGGAAAATAAAGTTAAAACATTAGAAGAAAATGAAGAAAAAAAAAATATAAAAATAAATGAATTAGAAAATAAATTGATAGGATTAAAAGAAAAAATAGAAAATAAGGAAAAAGATAATGAAATAAAAAAAATAATAGACGGAAATAATATTTTAGAAAAGAAATTAAATGAAATAGAAAATAAAATCAGAAATAATAATTTATTAGAAAATAGAATTAATGAATTAGAAAAAAAAATACAACTATCAAACCCAAATAATATAGAAATAGAAAATGAAAAAAAAATAAGAGAATGTAAAGAAGAAATAATAGAAAAAGAAAAAGAAATAAATGAATTAAAAATGAATATAAAGAAATGTGTTCAAGACAATGAAAAATTAAAAGAAATTATTAAAAATTTAGAAAATAAATTAAAAGAAAATGCTAACCAAAAAGAAAAAGAAAAAGAAAAAATAAACATTATCAATTTTGAGAACTATAAAAAAGAATTAGAAGAAGAATTTAATAAAAAAAGTTTAAATCTAAAAAATCATATAAATGATTATTTAAAAAGTAAAATGAATCAATTTATAAATGATTTATCATTAGATTTATTTAATGAAAATAAAAAAATTTTAAAAAAAGAATTTGATGATATATATGAAAATGAAAAAAAAAGAAAAATTATATATGAAGAAAATGTAAAAAAAGAAAAAAATAAAAAAGAAGAAATTCATAATAAAAAAACTTACAAATGTCATTTTTGCAAAGAAAATTTAATAAATATTTTTTTTCAATGTGAACATTGTGATGAATTTTATATATGTGAAAAATGTAAAAGTCAATTAAATACAAAAAATAAAGAACATATATATAATCACACATTTCAAAAAATAAAAGTGTTATATTCTTAAAAAAAATATTTTTAGAGATTTAAATAATTTATTTTTTATATTAGTAAACTTTTTCAATATAAAATTATTCTTTTTTTTCTTTGTTTAAAATCATCATGAATTAAAAAATTATCAATTTGATTTAAAGGAACATAAAATGTCATATTAGAATCACTTTCGAATAATTCAACACAAACTTTAATATCTTCATTTTCAATTTTATAATTCCTTCTAAAATATTTATTTTTTAAAGAATCATGTAATTCATCATAAAACTTTTTAATTCCAATCATCATAGAAAAAAAATTAACAAAATCCCAATTTGAATAAAGTGAAGGAACAGAATTTTCAAAAACAGTAATTTTAAATCCATTATTTTTATCTTTACAAAAATCTTCTAAATTTAAATCTATTTTATCATCATTTGAACTTTGCTTTTTATATAATCCTATTGAACTTCTTTTTTTACTTTCTTCTACTTTATCATCATCATAAAAAAAACATATTATTTTATAACTTTTATCAAGATGAAATTTTTCTTTTAAAGTATTTACTTCATTAAATGCAATTTGAAGATTTTTATATGAACCTTTATAATCTTTTGTAAATACAATTCCTTTTGTAAATGATCTTTTAAATATTTTTATACTTTTCATATATCCTAAAGAATATAATATTTTTACTAAAGATATTATTAATCCTAAAATTCCTCCCGTTATACCATAAAATTTAAACATCAAAAATGATACTGATAAAAGAAGTATTATACGAAGTGTAAACATTTTTTTTATATATTTTTTTTTATTAAAGATTTTTATGAATTTAGTGAAATAAGAAATTTATTTAACTAATTCTAAAATAATTAATTTCCAATTATTAAATAAAAAAAAATAAAAAAAAAAATAAATATCCAAAAAATAAAAAATTTAAATAAATATTTAACCAAAAAATAATTTGGAAAAAAGATATTAAAGTAATCATCCTTTAAAAAAGAAATGGAAAAAAAGTATATGTCAACAAAGAGAAAATTTGTATTAGATGGAGTATTCAGAGCAGAAGTGAACGAGCTTCTTCAAACAGCTTTAGCAGAATTTGGTTTTAGTGGAATAGAAGTGAACTTTACAAAAGGAGCAACAGAAGTTCGTGTATTAGTATCAAGATTTAATGATTTAATGGATCAGAATAAGACAACAGGTATAAAAATAAAACAATTGAAAGGATTAATAGAACAAAGATTTGGTTTTAATAAAACACCTGATCATAAATTTACTTTAACAGCAAAGAAAACAACACATATGGGAATTAATGCACAAGAACAAGCAGAATATTTAAAGAGAAGATTATTAATGGGTGTTCCTGTTAGAAGTGCTGCAATGTTTGTTATCAGAAATATGCTTAGTAAAGGTGCTAAAGGATGTGAAGTTATTATTTCTGGAAAATTAAGACAACAAAGAGCAAAAAGTATGAAATTTAAAGATGGGTATTTAATTCATACTGGGGAACCTAAAAGAACTTACGTTGATGTTGCTGTAAGACATATTGAATTAAGACAAGGAATTATGGGTGTTAAAGTTAAAATAATGATAGGATATAATCCTAAAGCTGCTCATGGAAGAGGATTTGGAATTCCTCATCCTTTACCTGATATGATCACTTTTAAAGAAGAGAAAGTAAGAGATGAGAATTAAATCTTGTTTTTCAAATATTTATTTTTTTTAAAATGTTAAATACATTGTTTTATATTTTTTTTTTTAAATAAAGTGAAAATTTAAAAAAAATGAAATTTTATATTTTCTATAAGAACATAATCGAGTAAAAAAATATAAATTACCAAGAATCCATAATATATAAAGCTGAACTGATTAAATTAGTGACAACTTTATTTTGTATCATTTTATCTCTCAAACTATATTGTAAATAATCTTGAACTAAATTTAACTCAGCTAAAAAATTAGAAACTTTAATTTGAGTAACTAAATACATACATAAAGGTAATTCATCATCCATAGATTCTAATTCAGTTTTTCCTTTTGTATAATCTAATATACTATTTCTTAATTCTAAAGCAGATTGAGTTAAAGTTTCAAATTTTTTTTTTGGAACTTGTTCATATTCTATTTTATTTATTAATTCTATTGTTACTTTAAAGGGAATTTTTTCATATCCTCTAAATTTATTTTTTATATCTAAATGATGAAAAATTTCATCTATATTATATTTATCTTTAATTTCTTTTTGTTTTTCAAGAAATTTCTTATTTTTTTCATTAAATTTTTTTTTGTAAATATCAAATAAAATAAAATATATTTTATTCCATAAAAATTGTTCAGTTGATTCTCTAAAATTTAAATTTAAATTATTAGTTTCATTTCCAATATTATAAGAAGAATTAAAAGTAGAAACACAATCTTCAGTAACTTTAACAATTTTTTTCATAATTTCATTTGTATCAATATTTTCTGAAATATTATTAATATTACTATAATCTTTTTTAAAATTTTCTATAAAATCTGACATTGTTTTTCCTAAAGAATAATTTTTTTCTGATAATAATTTATATACTTCTAATGTTTTTCCTACTTCAATATTTGATTTTTCTACAAAACTTTCGTCTTCAATTAATTCATTATATTTATTTTCATTTTTTTTTTTATGTGTCATATTTTGAAAATTAATATGATAATCTGAATTAAAAGGTAAATTTTTTTCTTTATATAATTCAGCTTTTTTTCTTGTTATATATTGTTTTAAATATTGTTCTATATTATAATCATTAAAATTTTTTGATTTTTGAATAATTTTTATTTTAGAAACTAATAAACTAAAATGTTTTAATATTTTAAATATTTTTTCACTTGATTCTTTTTCATTTCCTTTAATTGTTCTTATTAATAAAGTTCTTTCATATTTATCATGAACAAAAGAATTTACTCCACTTGAAAAATCATTTTCATCTCTTTTTAATATTATAGTTATATGAAATTGTTGAATATTATTTTCTTTATTTTTTTTAAAGCAATTATTTATTATATTTTTGAAACAATTATTTTCTTTATATTCATATGCACTTACATTTTCAAATTGATTTTCTTTAATATGACATATTAATATAAAGTTTATATTACTCATAAATTTTTCTATTTTTTCTATTAATTGATTTGAATTAAAATTTGCTACAAAATTAACAATAATAAAAGGTAATTTTCTATTAGGTTTATATAATTTAGATAAATTTTCTTTTTGATTATCATTATTACTTATTTTTTTAATTTGATTACTTTTATCTTTTTTATCTTCAAAATTAAAAGAAGAAATACTTTTTTCTAAAGGAGAAGTAATATTTTGAGTTATTATTGATTGATCATTTAATATCATATATGAATTTTTAGAAGCTGTTGTTGTTAAAATTAATTCTCCATTATATATTTTAGATGTATTATTATTTATATTTATTGTTATTGAATTTATTTTTTTTTCTATTTCTGATATATGATTTAAAATGTCCTTTTCTAATATTAATATTAATTGATTTTTTTCTTCAATGAATTCATTGTTTGTTTCTTTATTATTTTTAAGAGATGATAATAGTAATTTATAATATTTTACTTTTGTTTCATTATCATTTGATATAATATATTTATTTTGAAGTAAATATTGAAATATTCCTATAATAACATATAAATATTGATTTTTAGATAATAAAATTTTAGATAAAATTTCATATTGATTTTCCTTTGATAAAGTATTTAATATTTGAATTATTTCATAATTAGTTAATAAACAATCTTGATAATTTCCATTTAAAATATGATTGTCTTGATTTTTAATTAAATTATTTAATTTCTCATCCATTACTAATAAAAATAATTTTAATTTAAAATTTCAAAAAATTTTTTTCAAAAAATCTCTTTTATTAATTATATTATATAATGAAATCAAAAGTTGAAGATGAAAAAACAATAGATTCAATATTAAAATTTACAAAAACAGTAGTTTCAAGTTCAGAAAATTTTTATAGTTATTTTCATAAAAATGATGATTCTTTATTTGAAAAACAAATAAAAATATTAACAGAACCAAGTAATTCAGAAATATTAATGGAAACAAAATTAAAAAATAAAAAATCAAAATTCATCAAAAAAAAAAAAATTCCATTTCCTTTAAAAAATATAAGAAATTTAACGGTTAAATCAAAATTAATTCCTCCTTTATGTCCTTTATATAATAATAAAAATGAATTAATTCCTTCAATTGTTTTTTCTTCAAAAATTGAAAGGAATAATATTTTAAATAAAACTAGTTATTTTTCAAAAACTCTTGGTTGTATTCCTTTAAATTTAAAAAAAAGTAATTCTTTAAATTTTATTAAAGAAAATAATGAATTTGAAGATTATCAAAAAGATTTTTTTGGAGGAAATAATTATTCTAATTTAAAATATGATGAATATGAAATTTTTCATAATAACAAAAAAAAATATGAAAAAACTATAAAAGAGAAAATAAAATATTTTAAAAAAGAAATAAATGAAAATCAAACTGTTTTATTAGAAAAAAATTTATTATATGGAAATAGAGAAAAAAAAAAATTAATTTTATCATTAAATTCAATAATAATTAAATTTGAAGATTTATCTCAAAAAAGTAAAATTCAAGAAATAAATTTTCCTTTTTCTTTACTTCCATTATTTTATTATAAAGGATTTGATTCTTTTCAAAAATTATTATCTCAAATAATTAAATTTGATGTTAATTTTGAAAAAATTTCAATTGATGATAATTCAATATATTTTGCTTTAAATTTTTTAAAAGATTTTGAAAATGAAGAAGAAAATTTTTTATCTAAAAAAATACCTCAAAAAAAAATAATAAATAAACAAAATGAAAAAGTAGAATATTATTATGTCGCAAGTCCAAAAAAAAAAAAACAACAAATTTTAATTCATTCAAAAAAATCAAAAAATAATTATTTAAAATATAATAATTTTTATTTTTTTTGGACTACAATAAAAAAAACATTTAAAGTAAGTATTTCTTTACCAATTATTCATTTAAATTTTCCTCAAAATAATATTTTAATTAAACAATATATTGATTATGAATTATTATTTTATTTATATGGAGTAAATTTTTTATTTTGGGATTTTTATATAATAAGATATTTATTAGGATTTAAAAAATTAAGAAATTTTTTAAAAGATTTACATCCTTTTAATAATATATATAATAAACATTTTTTTCTTGTAGAACCAAAAGAAAAATATTATTCTTTCTCAGAAGAAGTTGTTTATGTTATTTATACTGATGATAATAATAATAATAAAATGATTAAATTTAAATCTTTTTCTCTTATTATTGATTATATGGATTTTAATTCAATGATTGATAAACAATATATTATTGATTTTACTTTTCTTCATTTAAAAAAATTATTTCAAATGTCAATGTATTCTGATAAATTATTATTTCTTTCTAGATTCTTAGAAATTAATCAAAATAATAATACTGTAAATTTTAATTTTGAATATTTTAATGAATTTAATATTAAAGAATGGATGGAAAATACAGAAAAATATAATGAGAAAAAAATAAATAATAAAAAAGATTTTTTATCAAATGAATTTTATGTTACTGAAAATAAAAGATTTAGAGTTGAATTTAAAAAATCTTTATTAACATTAATTCCTATAAATAATTTAAATGAAAATCCAAAACATTATTTTTTTGAAAAAAATATTGAAGATGATTTAATTAAATATATTATTAATCAAGATTTTAAAAATTTATTTCTTATAATTAATCATGCTATTGAAAAAATGCATGCTCCGATTTCTTTTTTAACTCATTCTCATTTTTCTTCTCCTTTTAAATTTAAAAAAAGCGGAAGTTCAAGAAAAAAAAATAGAAATAATTATCATTTTAAATCTGATAAAAGTGAAAAAAAGTTTTTATTAACAAATAGTAAATCAAATAATTTTCAAATGAAAAAAATTAAAAAAGATAATAATGAAGATAATGATGATAATAGTTTTAGATTTTTTTTTAATAAAAACAGCGTCAAAAAAATTAATTTTTCAAATAAAAAATAAAGAGATGAAAATAATGATAATAATAAAGATTCTATTTTTTTTTTCAAAAGAAAAAATAATAATAATAAAAATAATAATAATAACAAAAATAACAATAATAATAATAACAATAATAATAATAATAATTATAAAAATCCTAAAAAATTTGGATTAATTTTTTAAGATTTAAATAAATAAAATGTTATTACTTTTAATCTTTAATAAATATATGCCTGTATTATATATAAAAATATATAAAAATTATAATTTATAAAATATTTTATTTTAAATGTTTTTTCATTTTTGGATTTTCATTTTTTTGTTCTTGATGATTAGATATTTTTCTTTTTTCAACTTTAAAATCATTAGGAGAATTTAAACTTTTTGATAAATTATTTTTTGATATTGGAATATTTGAATTATATCTTCCATTCATTTTTCTTCCTTCAAATTTAATTTTATTTAATTGATAATCATCAATTAAATTTTCTTTATTCTTTAATTTTAATGGAGGAGTTTGAAAATTATTTGTATTCACTTTCATAACATTTGTACTAAATTTTTTTACTTTATTCCTTTTAAAATTTTCATTTTTACTATTATTCCCTTTATTATCAACTATATTAATTTTATTCTTATTAATATTTTTCTCTTTAATATTATTACAATTATCTTTATTATCTTTATTATCTTTATTATCTTTATTATTATTATTATCATTATTATTATTATTATCTTTATTATTATTATTATCTTTATTATTATTATTAATATGATTTTCAGAAGTATTATTATTATTTCTTGCACAAGTATCATATAATTTTTTTAAAAATTCTTCATTATACCATTCAAAATTAATATCATCCTTAAAAAACCCAAATTTAGTAAATAATCTATCAACCAATCCATTTAAATATTTATAATTAGGTTTTTCTATAAAATCCAATTCCAAAATATAAGAAATAAACATGTTAAATTCTTCAGGTAAATCTTTGCAAATAAAATCAGGAACACATTCTTTTTTTTTTTGATAAACTTTCTTATATTTTTCTTCTTTATTTTTAGCTTTAATACCTATCCAAGGTAAAGTTCCAGTAAAAAAATAAATAATAATATAAAATAAACTTTCTAAATCATCTCTTCTAGAAACTTCTAAACCTTCATGACAATTAATAGAAATATATCTTAAAGTACCTAAAACACCTCTTTCATTTTTTAAAGAAATATGACTTTTATTTTTTTCATTTATATAATGTCTTGAAAGACCAAAATCAATCATATATATTATTCTTTCATTAGGTTTTCTTCCAATAACAAAATTTTCTGGTTTAATATCTCGATGAATTATTCCTTTTTCATGTAAATCTTTTATTCTTTGTAATATTTGATTGAAGATCATTAATGAAGTTTTAATTGAAAATTTCTTATTTGGTAAATTATACATTATATCTTCTAAATTTGGACCAAGTAAATCTATTATTATTATTATATCTTGAGTTTTATTTATTACTTCATATAAATTTGGAAAACCGAAAGTTCCTTTCATTTCATTTATTATTTTACTTTCTTTTTGTAATTGAGGATTTGTTGTATCATATGATTCTATTTTTGCTGCATATAATTTTTTTGTTTTTTTATTTAAACATTTATATATTTGACCAAATGCACCTGAACCTAATTTGTAGTCTAATAATATTGTATATGTATCATTTAAGTCATAAATATTTTCTAAATCTTCTTCTGTTATTTCTTCTTTTTGATCTTCCATTTTATTTTTTTTTGTTATTTAATATTTTTTAACCATTATTTAAAATGATATTTTTTATGGGATTATTTCAATAGAATAATTAAATTTATGCATTTTTGATTTTATTAAATATATATTTTCTTCATTCTAAAAAAAAAGGAAAATTAACTTGAATATTAAATAATATTTAAAATAATAAAATAATATAAATAAAAAATATTTAATTTTCATTATCACAAAATTCAGAAAATTAAATTCCTTTAAAGAATATTTTTCTCTAGTAGCTTTTAAAGCAATAAATTTTAATCCTTTAATTAAAATACAAATTTCTTCCCCCATTATTTAATAATTTTTTGTGAAGAAATTTCCTTATTTAATCTAAAAAAAAATTATAATTTTTAATTCCAAAAAATTTCATGACTAAACAACAAGAACAAGCTAAAATAGAAGAATTATATTTAATCATTCTATAATGAATTAATGAACATTCCATAAAATATTTTCCTAAATAATATTGTTGTAAATTGACATGATAAATTTGAGAAATAATATCATAAAAATCAGAAGGAGTAGGAAATAAAATATTAAAATTTTAAATATTTAAAACTTCATAAATTAATTCTTTTTTTTCATAATCTTTATCAGTAATATCAATAAATCTTTAATAGGAGGATAAAAAATTTCTTGATTATTACAAGCAATTAATAAAGCAGTAATACCTAATAATTGTAATTTAGATCTTTGAATAATTTGATTTGTTAAATAAATATCAATTATATGAACTGTAATATATAAAGTTTGATATTTTAAATGAAATCTAAAATGAATTTCTTTTAACCAATCTATTAATATTGCTATCATTTATTCATTTTTCCTAGTTATTTTTCCATATATCCATAAATATTATTTAATTCTTTTTCTTCTTTCAATAAATTTATATATATATTTCATCTATATATTCTTTCACATTTTCTATTGATTCTTTTTCATTTTCAAAATATATATTTAATATTTTACTTATTTTATTGTTATTATTATTTTTTGATAAATTATCTATTTCATTTGATAATATTGATTTATTTTTTATGTTTAAATTTATGTTTGAGTCTTTTGATGTTATTGTTGTTGAATCTATTGTATTTAAATTAAGAGAATTATTTAGTTTTATCTTATTGAATTTTGTGAATGGAAATTTTGTGATTCTATTATCATTGAATATGATTTAGTCTCTCTTAATGAATTATTTTGATTTAGTAAATTTATATTTTCTTAATTATCTTCTATATTCTATTTAAAATTGTTTAATAATTAATAATACTTCTTTATTCATTTCTAATTCATAATTTATTTCAGAAAAATCTCCTGATATTATCTTTTCTTGATTCATTTATATTTTTAGTTTAAATTTAATTTTTTATTGAATAATTTTTTTAATCATATAAATAATTTTCATTTTTAAATTTGTATCAAAATTTCTTTTTAAAACAAAAAAAATAACAAAAAATAAAAATGCTTTAACATATTTAATAAATAAAAAGTGCTATTACAATTATTTATTTAAATTATTTTACAATTAGAAGTTGATTCATCCCCTTTATCAAGAATATTATCAGAATCAACATTTCCTTCTTTTTCATCTGTTTCTTTTTTTTTTATGTTTTCTTTTTGTTTTTCTTCTTTTCTTTTTTTTTGAACTAAATAATCTTCACAAATTTCAAAAAATACATTTTCAATACTTTCATAGTCTTTAGCACTAGTTTCAAAAAATTTCATTTTTTTTTCAGTCGCAAAATTTTTTCCTTCTTCGGAATCAACAACTTGATTTTCATATAAATCACTTTTATTAGAAAGAACACAGCAAATAGCTTTTTTACTGTTATTATCATTAATTTCTTTTAACCAAAAATTTAAATTATTAAAAGAATCTTTATTAGTAATATCATAAACTATCAAAGCAATTTGTGCATTTTTTATAAATATTTTATTTACTGCTCTATATTGTTCTTGTCCAACTGTATCCCATATTTCTAATTTCAATTTTTCTCCTTTTATTTCTATTTCTTTCATTGTTTTATCTGAGCCTATTGTCGGTATATACTCATTTGAAAACTGTTTTTCTGAAAATTGTGTAATTATACTTGTTTTTCCTACTGATTTATCTCCTACTAATATTAATTTTATTCTATCCATTTTTTTTAATTTAAATAAATATTTATTTATTTAATATATAGTTTTTCTCTTTTAATAGATTATTATCATTTACCTTATATTATTTTATTTTAACAACAACCTTTTTTCTTTTTTATATTATCTCTATTATTTTTATCATTCTTTATCAAACCTACACTATTTCTTTCTTCAATTTCTTCTTCCACAATTTTTTGGACTTTATTAATATAGATTTTACTTAATTGAATAAATACATTTTCAATACTTTCATAATCTTTAGCACTAGTTTCGAAAAAACTAATTTTTTTTTCATCTGCAAAATTTTTTCCTTCTTCAGAATCAACAACTTGATTTTCATATAAATCAGTTTTATTTGCAGTAAGACCAACAATAACATTTCTGTCTTTATTGATTTCAAAAATTAAGTTATACCAATTATTTAAACTTTCAAAACTTTTTCTATTAGTAATATCATAAACTATCAAAGCAATTTGTGTATTTTTTATAAATATTTTATTTACTGCTCTGTATTCTTCTTGTCCAACTGTATCCCATATTTCTAAATTCAATTTTTTTCCTTCTATTTCTATTTCTTTCTTTATTTTATCTGAGCCTATTGTCGGTATATACTCGTTTATAAACTGTTTTTCTATAAATTGGTTAATTATACATGATTTTCCTACTGTTTTATCTCCTATTATTATAAATTTAACTCTTTTTTCCATTTTTTCCTTAATTTTTTTATTTTTTTTTATTTCTTTTATTAACTTTTTTTTTTATTTTTATTATTAATCATTTTTAAGTTTTTTCTTATACAATTTTTCTTTTTTTTTATTTAAGAAAACACAGAATATTTCTTATAATATTGTTTATTATTGTAAATTAATTAGAATTGGAAACAAAATTAAAGAAGAAATAAAATTATATAAAATTAATCAGAGAAATATAATAATAAAAATTTTGTTATGTTTGATTTAATAATATTTTTTTAATAACATTTATTTTTTTATGTCTACTTTTTTTTCCCAGAAAAAAAAGAACAAATGTCATTGATAAATTGTTTTAAACAATTATCTTTTTTATCACCAACCTTATTTTCATCTAAAGGAACACCTTTTTCCATATTCCTTTCTTCTTCCATTTTTTTCCTTTCTTCTTCCTTCATAGAATTCATTTTTTTTTCTTCTTCTTTAACTAAATTTAAATATTCCTGACAAGCACCTTTAAAAATTGTTTCAATACTTTCATAATCCATTGCACTACTTTCAAAAAATAACATTTTTTTTTCCTGAGCAAACTTTTTCCCTTTTTCTTCTTCAATAACTCTTTGTTCATATAAATCATTTTTATTTCCAACAAGACAAAAAATAATATTTTCTTTATTCATGTTTTTAACAGTTTCATGCCAAAAATTTATTTCTTCAAAACTTTTTTCATTTGTAATATCATAAACCAATAATGCAATTTTAGCTCCTTTCATAAATATTTTATTTGTTGCTCTATATTGTTCTTGTCCTGCTGTATCCCATATTTCTAAGTTTAAATTTGTATTTTCAATTTCTATTTCTTTTTTACTTTTATCCACTCCTATTGTTGTCAAATAATTCAAATCAAATTTTTGATTTATATATTGATTTATTATACATGTCTTTCCTACTTCAGTTTCTCCTACTAATATTATTTTTATTTTTTCCATTTTTTTAACTTTTTTTAAATATAATTAAGAAGTAAATATTATAAATTAAATAAAATAATATATTATTTTTTAATAATATTTGATAAAACACTTTTATTTGGTAAAGAAGGTTTATTTAAAGGAGAAATAGTATTTTTATTTTTTTCATTACTCTTAATTTTTCTAATAGGATGCTTTCTATAATTATTACTATTATTATTTTTATTTGAACTATTTCCTCTTGAATTTATTATATTAGATTTTTTATTACTATTAACATAATTAATATTATGTAAAATAGAACTTTTATTAGTTGTTTTTAAAGTTTTTTGAGAATCTGAATAAACTCTTTTTTTATTTTCAAATAAATTTTTATTTTTAGAATTTAAACAAATATTAGATTTAATTATTCTATTTTTTGTATTATTTATTTTATTTGAATTTTGATTATTTTCTTTTATTATTTTAGGATTAATTTTAGTATATTCTGATGAAGTTGTTGAAGAAATAATTTTTTTATGAGTGTTTCTTTTAAATATATTGTTACCGTTATTTAAATTTTTAGAATTATTATTTTTTTTCACTATATTATTTTTAATTTTATTAACTTTACTTTTATGTTTAATTCTTTCAGTATTTAATCCTTCTCCACTATTAAATATAATATCTTTATGAATTAAAGCTCTAATATTATTATTAATATATTTAAAATTCTTATTAAAACTATTAATTGTATTATGTTTCCTAAAGTTTTTATTTAAAGAATTTGAAGTACTATTAGGTGATTTACTTTTACTTTTAGAATTTGATTTTGATTTACTTTTACTTTTTGATAATGTACTTGTATTTTTAAAATTAGTATTTAAACTAATATGTAATGAAGGAATATGTTTTGATAAATAATTATTTGGGTTTATATTTGTATTATGTAATTGAATTTCAATATTAAAATTATTTAATGGCTTTTGCAATTTTATATTTGTAAATTTAAGAGATTTATTATTATTATTTATATTATAATTAATATTATTAATATTAATAATGTTAACATTATTATTATTATTGTTAGTTAATTTTTGAGTTTTTTTATTTGCTGCACTAAATATTTGTTTATGAAAAGAATTAACTTTATTTATTCCTGTTCTTTTATTTAAAGAAGAAGATAATTTTGGCATTGATTTTGCTTCTTTTTTTTTATTTTTTTGATTAGATGTATTATTTTTAACTATTAATTTCTTCTTATTTGCTTTTGAAATTGTTACTTTTTGAATTCCTACTTTTGGTTTTATATTTCTTTCAGTTAATATTTCTTTTCCTTTACTTTTACTCTTACTCTTACTTTTATCTTTTATTATATTATTATTATTCGGAATTTTTATATTTAAATTTTTAATCATGTGATCAATACTTATTTTAGAAATATATTTTTTAGAATTTGTTGATTTAAATAAATTTGTTTTTGAATTTGAATTATTTATTTTTATACTTTTTGATTCTGTATTATTTTTATTATTTATTTTTAATTTGTTTGTTTTATTTTTGGGTATTTTTTCTATTTGAAAATCCTTAATAAATTTTTTATAATGATGTCTTGTTCCTGTATTACTTGTTTTTCCTTTTCCAACATTATATTCAATATTATTATATTTTTCAATAAATTTATTTTTTCCAAAAGAATCTGAACAATCATTTTCTCTTGAATTTTCATATTCAGAGATATTTCTTATTAATTTTTTCAAACTTTTATTTTGAGAATTTATTGAAATATTATTATTATTATTTTCAGATAAAATAGAATTCATTATTGAATTAGTAAAAATTTTACTATATGAAAAAATATTATTTTCATTATCTTTTTCTTTATTATTATCTTCGTTAATATTATCTAACATTTTTTGTTTCTTTTTAATATTTTTAAAAATATATTTGGACTCAATTAAAGGAACATAATTAGGAAAAATTTTACTATTTTTTTCATAAAATTCACAATAACTTTTTATTTTATAAATACATTCATTTAAATTATAAAACCTTTTAAGAAATTCACCAGGATCATCATATATAAGAATTTCTTTAAAACAAGATACAATATGTATTTTTTCATTGTATAATATATTTGTTATTATTATTTTATCATAATCTTCTTTTTTTATTAGAAATTTTTTATAAAGTTCTGAATGAATATTATATTTTTGGTTTGTATTCATATTAATATTGTTTTTATTAAAAATGTGAAAAATTATAATTTTAAATTTATTTGAAATAAAAATATTCTTTAAAAAATATTAATACAGATAATTAAAATTCTTCTTTAATTTTTTGAAGCTTAAAACAAATAAATTTTCTATAATAATATTAATTGATAATATTCTTCAAGTATTTAAAAAGTAAAAATATAAATAAATAAATAAAAAATATGATTATATAATAAATTAATATATAGATAAAAGATTATTCATTAAAAACAATGTCACAAACATTAATAACTAAAAAAACAATGAATAATATGATAGATAGATTCATAGATTTAATATCAATGAAAACAACAAATTACTGTAAATAAAATATATAATTATTTTAAAAAAGACACTTGCGATAGTTTTATAAAAATACTTCAAAATTCTACTTTAATTGGAGCATCAATAACAAATAAAGAAAAATTAAAAACTGCATTTTCAAAAGTAAATGAAGTTTCTTGTGATTCAAGAAATTTATATAGTATATTTAGAGTAATAAAAGATTTAACCTTAATGAAAAATATTATTAATTCAAATCAAAGTATTATAAGTTTAAATAATGCTATTTTAATGTCTCATTGTTTGTTGTTTGGTTTTGATAATATTCAATTATTTTTAAAATTAATTGATTTTAAAACTGAAAAAAGAAAAAATTTAATTAAATATTCTCAATTTTTTTGGACTTGTTTTGCAGGATTAACAATAATAAAAAATTCAAAAGATATGAAATTACTAAATGAAAAAGAAGAAGATGAAAAAAAGAAAAAATTAAAAAAAAAAGTATTAATAACAAATTCTTTAAGTAATGCATTTGACTTATTAATATGTTTAAATGGAAGTAATATTTCTAAAAATTTATTTGGTAGAAATATTCCTCCTCAAATAAGAGGTTTAGGAGGTGTTTTAGCTCCTTCTTTTGCATTATATAGTTCTTCTTTAAATAGTAAAATATGAAATTCAAATTAAAAATATTAATTTATTTATTTCATTTAGTATAATATATGATTAGAAAAATACCTTCAAAAAATTAATATTAAATAATAAAAAAAAATCTTAAAAAAATATAACTTAAAAATATGTTCTACAACTCTTATAGAGCAACAAAAAGCGCAAATGCTCAAAGAATGAGAGCAACAAATTCTCAAAAAATGAAAGAAGCAAATCCTAGAGAAAGATTAATAAATCTTCAAAAAAGAGAAAAATTAAAAGGTCTGTTAATAACAAAATTTATGCAAAAATATGGTATAAAAAATCCAGAACTTTTCTTAGAACCAGAGATAAGTAAATTTCTTCAAAATGAAAAATTAAATGATTCTGATTTAAAAAAATTAGATTCAAAAATTCATAAACTTCTGTTACAATATAAATCAAAATCAAATTTAAAAGACAATTTAAATAAAAATTTAAATTATGAAACTCCAAACAATATAAATTTCCAAAATGAGGAATCAATCTATCCAAACAATACAATACCTCAAAATTTAAATAAAGAAAACGAAGATAAAAATATAGAAACATCAAATTTAAAAAATAAAAAGAAAAAGAAATATAAAAGTCCAGATGAAGAATTAGCAGAATTAGAAGCAGAAGAAGCAGCATATAATCAGAAAATAAATAATAAATATTATGATGATTGTTATCCAAATGGAAGAATTGATTTTTCAGAATGTGGAGGAGATGAATGGGCTGCTTTAGCTGATTATAATAGGAAACAATATTTAATTGAACAAAAAGAAGAAAAAATTAAAGATCATGAAATTAAAATGAGAAATAAAGAAGAATTAGAAAATCAAATTAAAGATAAAATTAAAAGAGAATATGAAGATGATTAAAAGAAAAAGAATATGCAAAAATGATGAATGAACATTTAAAAAAAATAGACTTAATTGAAAAAGAAAAACAAGAAGAATTACATAAACAAAGATTAAAAGAACAAGATAATAGGAAAAAACAAATGAAAGATGAATTTACAAGAAAAAGAATAGAAGAGTTAAAAAATAAAAAATTTGAAAGAAATTTAGTTAAACATTATACTGAAGAAATAGAAGCAGAAAAGAAAGCAAATTTAGAAAAAAAGAAAAAAGAACATGAAGCATTAATTCAAACATTAAAAGATAATGAATTAAATAAATTAAGAAAGGCAGAAGCATTAAAAAAAGAAAAAGAAGAAGATTTAAAATTTTGTGAAGAAAATAATAAAATAGA
>JAJJLU010004031.1:0-20106 GCA_023807065.1 Isotricha intestinalis
TTCTTATTTATATAAATTTAATATTCTATATATTATTGAAAAATAAGATAGAATTTTAAGATTATTTTAAAAATTAATAGTGTACATCATATAATACTTTAAATTTTAATTTTTTGATAAATATATGATTAAATGCCCTAATGTTAGTTATAAATTGCTTTTACATATAAATATTTTATTAATAGAATAAAAAAATGTTTGCTCTAGAAATTTCCATTTTTTCATTATAAAAAAAATAATTAATTAAATAAATTTTTATTAATTAATTAATCATTAAATAATATATTTATTAATTAATTAATCATTAAATAATATTAATAAAAAATAATTAATTAAACTATAATATAATAATATATAATAACTTTTATAAAAGAACTAAAAATATATAACTTCAAAATACATAAATATATCTTTCATAACAAAAAAAACATTAAATAGAAAATTTAAAAAAAGTAAAAATCGATATTTGGGGTTCGCCTTCGGTCACCCACAAGACTACTAACCAAACCTTAAGCCGCTTAACTTCGGAGGTCGGAAGGGATCCGGTGCGTTAGGCTTAGTATGATCGATTCTAACCTATAAACAAATTAATATATATATAAATGATATAAATCAATTGAATATAAAATAAAAAATTTAATTAATATAAATTTAAATTAATGGAAAATCCAGACGAAATGTTATCAAAATTTAAAGCACAAATGGAAAATAAAAATGTCATGGATTTAAATGTAGATGATGACTTATTAGAATTAGAAAATGAAATTTCTGGAAATAAAAATAAAAAAGCAAAAAAGAAGAAAAAGAATAATGATAGTTTAAGTTTATCTGATTTAGAAGATGATGAAGAAATTGATTTAAAACCTAAAAAAAAAAACAGAAATATTATTGAAGATGATGAATTAGCTGCTTTAGAAAAAGAAGGACTTGATGATATCAGCGATGACGAAGATGATAATATTAAAGAAGAAAAAAAAGAAAATAAAACAAAAGAAAAAAATAATAATATAAACGAAGAAAAAATTAATAATAAAATTGAAGAAAAAAAAGAAGAAACTTTAAAAGAAAAAGTAACTGATATTTATTTAGAATATACAGAAAAAAAATATCATAATGTTGAAAGAATGAAATGTTTAAGTGTATTACAAAATGAATTAGAATTATGTGATCAAATAATTAAATTTAAAATTGATAATAAATTTGATGATGAAGATATATGGGAAAATAAAAAAGTTTTGGCTCAAGTAAGATTTAATAATTATAGTACTTTTGTTCAAGAAGGTTCTCTTCCTATGGAAGATTATTTTAAAATTATAAATGAAGAATTAGATTATGAAAATAAATTATTAACTTTAATTGAAAAAGATAAAAAACTTCAAATTATTGAAATTCCCGAATTAAAAAATAGAATAAATAAAAGAATTGAATTAATTAAATCAGAAATTGAACAATTAAAAGAATCAATAGAAGAAGAAAAAAAAGAAGAAGAAAAAATAAAAGAAGAAGAAAATATAAAAGAAGAAAAAAAATTAGAAGAAAAAAAAGAAGAAGAAAAAAAATTAGAAGAAAAAAAAGAAGAAGAGAAAAAAATAGAAGAAAAAAAAGAACCGGAATATACAAATGAAGAATTAGAATTATTAGAAACAATAAAAGATAGATTAGAAGAATATAAAAAAGCAATAAATTATTTTAAAGCAAATGATTTATCTCAAGAAAAAGCACTAGAATTTGCGAAAGAAATAAATGAAATGAAAAAAAAAATAGAATGTCATAAATCAAATGAAGTAAATATATCAAAATTACCAAATCACATAACACCTGAATTTATATTTGGATATTCAAATATAGAAAGAATAAAAAAATATAAAGAATTTATAGAAGGTTTATTAAAGCAAAGAGGAGATTTAAGATTAGAAATGGATAATAAATTAGAAGATATTAAAACAATGCCAAAAATGAAGTTAAAAAAAGAACAATCTAAAATTAAAGCTGAATTAGATTTAAAAAAAAAGAAAATTAATGAATATGATAAAATATTAAAAATACTTAAAGTTAATTTACAAGATAAATGGACTCCTGCTCCTTTGTTTAAAAAAGAAGAAGTAATTGAAAAAAGTGTTAAAATTAATAATAATATTCAACCCAATCAAATTAGGATTTTTGTTGGAAAATTATTTCAATATAATGGAGGAAAAAACGTTAGTGTTGAATTACAATTAGTTTTATCTAAAGAATATAATGAAACAATAGAACAAAATTCAGAAAAAAATTTTGATAAATTTATCACTTGGAATATTGATAAATCAGATTTTAAACATTTATATAATAAAGAATTAATTGTGAAATTAAAATATAAAAGTTTTTTTAGAACTTATTATGAAGGAAGTGCAATAATTAAATTAACAAACTTAAAAAATAATATTGAAATTGAAGGAGAATATCAATTAGAACAAGAAAAAAAACAAGAAAATTATCCTAAAATAGAAGTTAAAATTCAATTAAGAAATCCTTGTGTAGGAGAAGCTTATGAAGAAAAAGTTAAATTGAATTACAAATTAATTAAAATATATCCTTCTTTTAAATCTAAAATATCACACAATGTTCAAAAAAATGAAGTTACTGATATGAATATTAAAAAAGAAGAAAAAATTGAAAATCCAAAAGATAAAATTTCTCAAGATAAAATACCAATAAATCAAAATAAGAATGAAACTCAAAATCAAATGAAAAAAGAAAATATTAATAAAAATAAAAAAGTAATAACTAATAATAATCAAGATAATAATAAAAATCAAAATCAAGTTAAAAAGCAACATCCTTATATTGATAAAAATAAGTTTAAAAAAGAAGAATTAGAAGATCCAGATATTATAGATAATTTAGTTTCAGTTTCAGTTTTAGAATTTAAAGATAAAGAATTAGAAAGTAAAATGAAAAAAATAGAAACAAGAATTCCAAGACCATTAAGAGATAAAAGTAATAAGATAAAAGTTAAAATGAATTTTTTAAAAAATGCTTTAGGAGATACTATTGACCCTCAAGGTTATTTAAATATTATGAAACAACAATTAGAACATGATAAATTACTTTATCAATATTTCATTCAAGAAAATCAAAATGAAAAAGCTAATATTGTTAAAATTAGAGTTCAATTACTTTTTAAAGAAATTCAAGAAACAGAAAAATTCATTAAAGAAGGGGGAGAATAAATTTATATTTTATATTATAATATAATATTATTAAAAATTTTATTAATTAATTAATTACAAAATTATAATATTATTTTTGTGAAAAAGAACAGAATTTATAAAGGAAAGATTCAAATTTTATTAATAATAATGATAATTATGATAAATATGGTTTAGGAAAGTATTACTGGAAACATAAAATAAGGAACTGAAAAATTGATACATTTGATTATTATAAATGATTTCCATTTATTATTATTGATAAGATTCAAACGACATCAAATTAATATATTAATAAAATGAATGGAGAAATTTGTTTAAATATATATTATGTATTATTAATTTTTAAATTAAAATTATTTTTGATTTATTTTATAAAGATAAAAAAGTAATGATTATTATTTCTAATTCTAGATATACTGTTTGAAAAAAATGAAGTAAAATTAATAATAAATAGATTTATATATATATATATTATCGATAAATTATATAAAAAGATAATTAAAATACTTTTAATAATATTATATTTTTACTATAAGATTTCACACTTTAATTTAAATTATTTAATCTAATCTTATTACATAAGAATAAGCTTGTGTTAAAATTCTTAACCATTTCATCGGATTATATTTTTTATCATTTGTTAAAATAGCACATTCTTTAATTTGAACTTTACTTATATTATAATTAGGAATATCAAAAGAAACAGTAATAGGACCTAATTCTTTTTTAGCTTTAGAAATATTATTATCTAATAAAGTAATTTTAGTAACTAATTCTTTACCTTGACCACCTTGAATTTTCCCAATTTTCCAATAACACATTTTTTCCCCTTGAATATAATCAGCTTTTTGATCAACAGGATTTAATTTATCTAACATTTTTTGTTCTTTTTCTAATTGAAAATGAACATTATTAGTAGTTTTAGGAACACTAAATTTAACAATGACATTTCCAGCAAATAAATTTTTTTCAAAAGTACTTTGAATATTAATTCTTAATTCAATTTTATAATTATCATCCATAATAGTAGGATAAATTCTAAATGGAGGAGTAAAATCATTGTTCATAGAATAATTCATTAAAATAAATTCTCCATCAGGAGGAGTAATAAAAATTAGTCTTGAACTTTCAAAACTTTTATGTTGTGCTTTTGGATGGAAATTATAATCTGAAATACAAGGAATTGTAGTACTCATATAATTATTACTTTTATTATTTGAAATTCTAAAATCATCAGATAAAATAATTTTTAACTCGGGATTAGTTTTTAAATAACTTTTCATTTTAATATAACCATCAATTCCACAATTAACTAAATTACCTTTTGAATTATATAAAACAGTTATTTTTTCAATAATATCAATAAATAATTCATTTCTTTTTTTTTCAACAACTTGACTAATAGGTTTTTGTGTATAAACTCCAGTTTTAACCCCTCGATTTATAAAATTATTTATAGGAGCTAAATAACTTAATTTCATCATCATAACTGGTTCTGTAAAAACAAAATTTTTAATTTCTTCAGTGGAACTTAATTGAGGGTATCCAAAATCAAACATTTCATTAATAATTTCATATATTAAAACAAAATTTTTTCTTATTGATTCTTCACTTAAAACTCCACATTCATCTTTAATTACTTTTTGTAATGTATTTAATATTTCTAAATAATAACATGGAGAAATATTATCTAATGTAGCTAAAACAATATACATATCACTCTTTTTTACATAAACAAAATTTACTCCATCACAATTAAATATTGGAGATTGTTCATTTTCAGATAAATTTACATTACGAAAAAATACTTCGTTTATTTTTTTATTTATATCCCTTCTAAAATCTCTAAATATTATTGTGTCTCCACGTAATGATAAAATGAAAAGTTGACTTATTGCCATATTTATTTTTATATAAATTGTTAATTTTTTTTCTTTTTTTGAGATTTTATTTATTTATTTTTTTTAAATATTATTTATAAAATTAATTTAATTTAGAAATAAAAAACATTTTTTTAATTAATTAAGTTTGTATTTATATTTAAAATAATATTTGAATAATTATAAAATTTTTATTTCATTTAATTTGATATATATTATTAGAATTCATATTTTTTTTGAATTTGATTTAATAAAGCAAATTTTGTTGAGATAGAATCATTTAATAAAGAAGTTATTTTATTTGTACTTTGAGGATCTATTATTTCTTAATTTCTTTAATTATTGTTCTCTTATAGCTTCAATTTAGTAATCATTAGCTTTATATTGTAATTCGTTTAAATGATTATAATATTTATCTTAGAATTGGAATTAATTTTTTTTATAATTTTTGGAAAATTTTATTTTTGATATAAATAATCAGGTCCTTCTAATGGAGATGTTTTATCAATATTATATCTATTTTCTTTTTCAAATTTTTTAATTTGTTTTTCTCTATTTTTAACTTATCTATTTCTTGGATGAAATATTTGATTCTAAAAAAAATCATTCTATTTTAAGATTATATTAATTTTCTTGAGCTTTCATTTTTTTTTTAATTCTATATTCACAATATTTTTTTTTATTTATTCTATAGAATCTATCTTTATATTCTTTTATTTCTGATAAAGTAATTTTTTTTTTCTTTTATCATCCAAAAATAACTATTATTAATAATTTTATGATTCTTCTATTTTTTTTTTATTTCTTTCATCTCTTGACTGTTCAAATTTATATCCTTTAATAAATTTTTTATATTTTATAGATGAAATCATTACTTAATAATAAGTCTATTCTTGATATTATATCATTAAAATTTTTGTCAAAATCCATCTTTTATATATTTATTAATTAAACAGTTTAAAATAATGAATTTAAAAACTTTTTTCCATCATTTATTAATTAATTATTTTTGTAAATTTAAATAATTTTATTTTCAAATCATTTTGGAATAGTAAATGAATTATTATAAATGAAAATAAGAAAAATATAAAGATATAAGAAAGTTTTATTTAAATTATTAATAGATATTATCTTAATATTTGATATTCCAAATAATTTCCTCAAAAAATTTGTGTGGTTTTTAGAATAATTCATTTAAAAATTTTAATTTTAGACAATTGAAAAATTATAAAAATTCTTAATCCAAATTTAATTACTCTTTTTACTTATTATTTAAATTATATATTCTATTTTTAATTATTTATAAAAATCAAAAATCTATAAATTTATAAATGTCACAACTATATCCATTTTGCCCTTTATTATGCGGTGAAAGAACGAATATACTTATAGAACATTTAAAAAATTGTAAAAATAAAAATTTATTAGGTGTCAAATACTTTCAATGTGAATATAATCCAATACATATATTTGGAAAAAAAGCATATGAAAAACATATTAAAAAGTGTCCTGATAAATATAAAAATAATAATATATTTAATGTTCCAAAAGAGAATGAAAAAATAAATGAAACTGAAAAAGAAGAAAAAAATGATGATAATAATAATGATGATAATATAATTTTTGAAGATATAGATGACACTGAAAAAGAATATAATTATAAAAGAACATCAAAAAGATCAAATACTTCAACATTTTTAGATAAAAACAATAAAAATTCAACTTTTAAAGAATTATTCTTAAAAAATGAAAAAAAAATCAAAAGAAAAAACAGTGATTCTTTAGAAAAATATAAAGAACATATTAAAGAAGAGAATTTATTAGGTAATGAAGAAATAGTATCTTTAAAAGAAAATTTAAAAAAAATAGAATTTTTAAAAGAAAATAAAATAAAAATACCAGAAAAGAAAAATTTGTCTTTTTCAAATTTAAATATGAAAGGAATACTAAAAAATAAATTGGAATTTCGAAAAATAGAGAAAATAAAAAATAATAATACTTTAGAAAAAGGTGATTCTTCATTTCGTAGTTATAATAGTGCTTCACATTTATTTAAAAATTTTGAAGATGAAAATAGTTCAATTAAAGATGAATCATCAGATGATGAAAATATTAATATTCAAAGAAAAAATGTTAGAAGATATAGTTCAAAATCAGTTTCTTTTAAAGGACTTGTTAAAGTTTTTGTTTTTAACCATAATAATAATGAAATTAACAATAAAAAAATAGAACCTAAAAGAAGTACTTTTGCTAAATCTAGTATAAAAAATAATATAAATGAAAAAGATTCTGATAAGGAATTTAGAGAAATTTATATGAAAAAATTATAAATTAATTAAATTCAAATTCTTTATTTATTATCTATCAATGATTTTTGTGTATTATTTTTTATTCATATTAAAAAAAAATAAAATTATAAAAAAAAAATAAGAAATCCAAAATGTCTTTAGTATGTTGTCCTCTTCAATGTGGTAAATATATAAGTAACTTTAATTCACATAAAAATGAATGTCCAAATAAACAAAAATTAGGAAAATTTTGTCAGCAATGTCCATATAATCCAGAACATGTTTTAAGTATAAAAGCAATGAAAGTGCATGTTCATTTTTGTCCAAATAAACCAAAAAGTTCAATATTTAATAAAGTTAAAGTTAAGAAAATTGAAACTATACCTTTAAAAAAAGGCTTTCCACCTTATGATATTATTAAACCTAAAAAAAATTTTAATTATAGTAAAAATATTCCTTTTTCTCTTTCTGAAGGTTCTCTAAAAGAAACTTCTAATGTTTATCAAAGAAATAAATCTATGATTAATGATAATTATAAAAGACTTAAAATTCAAGAAAAAAAATTACTTAGTTATTTTGTTGATAATGAATGGAAAGAAGAGGAAAAAAAAAATATGTCAAATAATGTTGAAGCTGAAGAGTCTAAAGGAAGTATATTTAAAAATAAATATGAAAATAATTCATTTTTGAAATTAGGACAATACAAAATTATTAAGAAACCTAGTATTAAATTTACTGAAGATAAAGCAAGAGTTTCAACTACCAGTGAAGATACTTTATCTCAAAAAAAAATATTTTACTGGTAATAAGAACAAAAATCTTTTTTTAACTTTTTACTTTTTTTTTAATTTTAAAAATTCTGTTATAAAATTATAAATATGAAAATTCTTTTAATCTACTTTTTATTCTAAATATAATTTATAAATAAATAATTATTTAATTAATGTAAAATAATTACATAATAGTTATTGAAATATTACATTATTTTATTTAATAATTTGGTAAAATAATTTTTTTCAAAATCCAATTTTTTTGGTTAGAAAATTTTTTTTAAATTATTTTTCATCAAATTATATTTACTTTGAAATAAAAGATTTAAAGATATTTTGTTATTTTTATTTGAAAAATATTAAATAATTTTCTGTTTTTAAGATTCATTGGAATGATGTTTAATATAAAATAATAAAATATTATTTTCTTCATTTAATTCTATTCTTTACTTTTTATATTTTTATATCCACATATTAAAATATAGATACTCATTAATCTTATTAACAAAGTTGTTTTAATGGATTTTTTTTATTTAACTTTTTTATTCTATCTTTCATTTTACAGTTATCAAATTTTTATTTGATAAAATTCCTTTTATCTATCATAATTAATTTTATTAATATAGTATAATTTAAACATAAAATTTCAAATCTTAAAGATATTGAAAATGAATATAAAAGAATGATTGGAATAAGAATATTATAATGAACAAAACAAAAAAATGGGAGAATAAGAAAAGAATAAATAAATAAAAATATATTAAAAAAATATTTATTAATATATAGAAAGAATAACTTATTTCCATAATATAATTAAATAACTTTTATTTATATTTTCCAATACATAAATGCTTAAATCTTTTTTAATTTCTTTTATTCATCATCTTCTTCTAAAACACTTTTTATATCAAAATAATGTTTGTTTTTAAAATGTAAATGTGAAGAATTATTTTCATTATTCATGAATTTGAGCATATTTGAATTTTTAGGTCCTATACTTTGCTGATTAATAGTTTTAAAAGATAATAAAGTACTTTGTTTCTTAGAAATAATTTTTTTATCTAAAAGATTATTAATTGTTTTTGTAAAAGAACTTTTAGTTTTTTTGTAACCTTTTTTATTATTAATATTATAATTATATAAATTTGCTTTATCATCAGGACTCAAAAAATCATTATCATTTTTTGGAAAATCACTTTCATCTCTTGTAAACAAATTTAATGTACTTTTACTGTTTATCACAGAAGGACTCATTGTTCCAACATTAGTAATCATTATATTATTTCTTTTATTTTTTATACAAGATGATAGGTATTTAGAAATAAATTTTACAGGTAATAAATTATAAAAATTTAAATTTTGATCAGATTGATAGAAGTTTTTTGGTTCTAATATCTCTAATATTAAAAAATTTATTACTTTTGATAAGGATTTTACTCTTAATTCTATTTGATTATATTCTTCTTTATTTTTAATATTATTTATTAATGTAAAATTATATCCTTGTAATTCCATTGCAAAACGTTCTAACATTTCTTCAAATTCAATTTTATAACTTTCATTTGTTGTTTTTTCATATAAATTTCCGGAAAAACAAGCGATTTGATATAATGTAGCAAATTCATATCCAAAATATATTTTTTTAATACGAGATAAAATATTTATTTTCTGTTGTTTTGTAAGAATAAAATTATTTTTTCCAAAAAAGTTATTGAATATTTTTTCTGAAATTAATTGATCTGTTTTTTCAGGACATATTATAAAATATGTTGAGTCTTCAAAAAAATCAAAAAGTAATTCAATAAATAAAATTAAATTCTCATTAGCATTAAAAAGATTCCAATCATTTTTATTTAAATAGTTTTTTAATAAAAATAAAAGATTTTCCAATTCATTATTCCATTCTAAATAAACTCCTTTTAGTAACTTAATAATAGCAATATTTTCAATATTATATGTCATTTTGATTCTAATAATTTCTTCTAAAATTCTAGTGATTATTTTAGGAATATAACCATAATTAGTATGTTCATCACCAAATAATAAATCATCTTGTCTTTTTAAATAAACATCAATTTTTTCTTTTTTCCCATAAAGTAATCTAGAGTTATCTAAAAAATTTTTAAAAACTTTAATATTTTTAATATCATTTTTATTTTTAAAACATACTTTCCTTTTTAAAGAAATATATCTAATAACATCTTTAACTGATTTATTACTAGTATATAATAAATAACAAGCAATAATAACAGCAGTTCTTCTATTCCCAGAATGACTATGAACATAAATAACTTGTTTATTTTCAATTATAGTTATACACATTAGTTTAACAATTTCTAAAATAAAATTTATAGATAATGAACTTTTAGATTCTTTCCATCCAAAAAATTTAACATTAATATCATCTCCACTAAAATAAGATGGATTATAAGTATATCCAAAATCATTTATTTTACCTGGACCACAATAAGGATGTTCTCCTTCTCTTTGTAAATTTACTATTAAACTTATATTTAATTGCTTAAATTTTTCAATTAAATTATATCTTTTAATTAAAATATCACTTAGTCTTTGTCCTGCTATTATATTTTCTGTAATAAAATTCGAATTTAATCCTTCTATTAAATTTGGTTGATTTGGATTTTGCAAATAATTTTCTGCTTTACAATTTATTCCTCCACAAAAGCAACATAATATTTTATCTTTTATACATTCACAAAAGGATATTTTATTTCTTATTCTTGGTGTTGGTTTTTTATTAATAATAAGTTTTGAAAATTTACCATGAAGACTTCTTGTCCTTGTTATATTATTACTTGAATAAATTGATTTATCTTGACTTGAAATATAATTGCTTTTTGAATTTTTTTGATTTATTACTGAAGATAGGGTGTTTCTTTCTAAATTTTCAATATAATTGTTATTTTTATCATATTTATTTTCCTTTATGTAGATTATTGGAGTTTTATTTATTTTAAGTTTAGATGAACTTGCATTTAAATTATCTATTTCATTTCTTTTATTTATTCTTTTTTTCTTCTTTAAAAAAAAATCAGAACAACTTTTCATTTTTAGGTCTTCAGATTATTATTTGAAGAAAATAATATATTATTTCTTAAAAACTTTGCTTAATTTCTCAAAGTTTAATTTTTTTTCTGTTTTTCATTTATATATTAAAGAGAGATAAATAAATATCAATTCAAATAATTTTTCTTTTTTATTATATAACAATTTTTATGATACAATATTTTATGAAATAAAAAATATTAATATCTAAAAAACTTTATTTTAAAAATTAAAAAAATAAACCTGAAAATAAAATGAATAATTTTTTTTATTTATTATATAAATTTTTTAATATCAATTTCATAAATTAAAGTTTCACACTTTTTAATTTTTTTTCTAAAAAAAAGTAAATAATAAGAAGGAAAGAATAGAATGAGAACCATTATTATTTTTATTATTATTCCTATTTTTATTATTATCTTTTTTAATAAAAAATCATAGGTTTACATTATCTTCTACTTCAATTAGACTAAAATCTACATTTGAAATGTTTAAATGTTTTATTATTTTCTTTTAAAGATTAGTTTTTGTTTTCTTAATTTTTTTCTATTGATTTTAAACCTTCTACAGAATTTTGAGGAAATAATTCTTCTCCTGTTTTTTCTGTTTTTATTTCATAAATGCTTCTCTATATTTTATTTGATTTTTTTTTTCAACTTTTCCTTCAGTTAAAACTCTTAATTTTTTACCATTTAAAATTGTTAATAATTAATTGTATTTTTTGAAAAATTATTTAATATATCAATGAAATATAAGAATAATGCTAAAAGTTTAACATTAATGATTCCCAAAATAAACACAAATTCAAGAAGAAATTTAAATAATACGAATAGTGTAATTTCATCTTCATGTCAAACTCAAGAACCTATATTTTCATATATAACAACTTTTCAAAATGAACTGATAAAGAAATCTATAAATGAAAATCAATCTATTTTAGATGAAAAATCCCCAATTAATCTAAATATTAAATCATTTTTAAGTACAAAAATAACGTTAAAAAAAAATAATGTATGTAACAGATCTGATAAAATTCCATTTAGAAAAATTAATATTTTTAACATAAATAAAACAAAGATGATTAATAAATATAAGCAACCTTCTATTTCTATTTTAAATGACTCATCTTCAGAAATTAGAAGCTTATCTAATTCAAAATTAAAGACAAAAATAGATAACAATTTTAATAATTCATTCAAAAGAAATTCTACAATAATAAAATTAAAATCTAAAAATATAATTGATATACTAAAAGAAAAAGAAAAGAAGAGAAATAAAAGTTTATTTAATAATTATAAAAATTTTAATGTTACCAAAAAAATAAATAGTAGAAATCCAAAAGGTATTTTTTTAATAGACTGTTATAATAATAAAAATAATTCTTCATTATATTCTAAAATTTCCTACCCATATGTAAAAAGTGTCAATAATAAAACACATAATAATTATAATATGGAAATTTCAAATAATAAAAAAAATATGTTAAAATATTATTTCATAAGAGGTAAAAATAATATATATAAAATTTAAAATTCGTAAATTAATCTATAAGTTTAGTTTATAAAAATAAAAAATAATAATAAAATTATAAAAAATGAAGTTTACATCAAAATATTAAATCAAGCGTAGAAACTATAATTTCATTATTAAAAGATAGAACTAATATTGATATAATATAATAGAATTCAAATGAAAAATTCATATAAAAATGAATAAAAGACAATTAAAAGATAAATTACAAATATAAGGGAGAAATGTCGAATTATATTAATTAATTTCAAAAAGATTTAGAATAACATTATAAATAATAATAGAAATCTTGGGGAATATAAAGAATATACTGCTATAATAATAAATGATTAAGACACAAATAGAAATAAATTGTGAAATATAAAGAAGAATGAATTTAAAAAATTAATCGACAATGAAATGAATTTAAAAATGAAAGAAAAGTAAGAACTTTAAGTTTTATTTTTGAAAAAAGAAGACAAAACAATGATTTGAAAAATATGAAGAAAGAACAATCAAAACAATTAGAAAGAGCTAATTCAATTTTAATTGGATTTAAAAATTCAAATTGCAAAATAACATGTTCAATTTAAGTGGGAAAATATAAGATGAATTATTATCTGATTTGGAAAATTTACAAAATAAATGATTTAATTATTTTTCAAGATATTTAAAATCAAAAGAAAAAAAAGATAAAGATGATAAAAAAATGATATTGAAAAAAAGAATTAAAATTCAAAAAGTATTATTGAGTTGTAAATAGAAAAATGGAGGAATTATACAAAACTAATTAGAAAAAGAAAGAATGAGATTTTTAGGAAAATTGAAATAATGATAACATTAACATTAAATAATAAGGAAAAGAAAAAACAAATAAATTATCACAAGTAAAATATAATGTTTATTTACTAGAATTTTGATTTTTTAAATAAATATATTTATTTTATTATTCATAATTATTTTATTTCAAATATTTAACGAATAATTTTATAAAAAACTAAACAATAATTTTATTATTTATATAAATAAAATGAAATCCTCTCTTAAAAAATATAATGATAATAATTATTCAAAAAGTACTTTATATACGACTTTAAGATCAGAATCCTCTTTCAAAAAAACAAATACTTTTAATTTAACTGAAAGATCATCAAATAAACAAACTTTTATTACAAATGAAGATACTTTAGAAAATTCAAAAAATTTTGAAAAAGAAAAACAAACTTTAGAAAATGACAAAATCACTTGTTTTGATTTAATGGAAATCTTAAAAGAAAAAAGAAGAAATAAATTGACTATTCCTTTGAAACAAAATAAAATTATGAAAGAAAAATTATCAAATACTGTTGATGATTTAAAAAATCAAATTGAAGATATATCTTCAAAAGTTTCAACAATTAAAAATTCTCAAACTAAATTAAATACTTCAAATAAAAAAAATAATTCAATTAAAGAAGTTGAAAATACTTTAAGAAAAGAATATTTAAAAGAAATTGAAACAAATAGAAATATTTGTAATGAAATTAGCGAAAAAATTGACGAACTTGAACATGAATCATTTAACTCAAATAATATATATAATGAGTTAAAGAATGAAGTTAGTGTTAAGCAAAAAAAATGTAAGGAATTATCTAATGAAATTAACCAATGTATTGAAGAGAAAAAAGAACTTAACACTCTTCTTATTATATATCAAAGAAAAATAAAAAGTATGAAAGAAAAAATATATGGAAAATTAATGTTGGAAAAAAGACTTAAATCTGGATTAAATACTATTATTTCAAACATTGATAGTTAAATTGTATAAAATATGGTAATTTTAATTTTAATTTTAAATAAGAAATAAAACTTATTTATTTTTATAAAATAAAAAAACTTATAAAATTTCTTGTTATCTATAAAAGAATAATATTTGGTTGAATAAAAATAATATCATAAATATATCAAAGAAGATTATAAATTAATAAAACCAGTGATTTTTTTTCATATAAAAAATAAAGAAATGAATCATTGTGTCTATTAAAAAGTGTAAGTTATTTTAAAGACAGATAAATTTATTTATAATAAAGAAGATTTTAAGAAAAAGGGAAAAAAATAATAAAAAATTAAGAAATTTAAAAGATAAATAATAAGTAAATGTTTATGAAAAAGGAGATAAATATGAAAGAATTAGTTCAGATTTTGTATTATTAATGATATTCATACTATGAAGTTATTTGATAAATATTAAAAATATTTTTTACTTTTTTGTATTCTATTGTTATTAAAAATCAATTTAAAATTAAGGAATGAAATTAATTATTTTTCAGAAATTTAAAAAATATAAAAAAATAAATATTAAAAATTTATCTTTAAAAAATAAATAAAAAAATCTTTTAAAATTTCAAAATTAAATTAAATTTTTCATATATATAACAATATTTAAATTAAATCAAAATATAAAATAATGAAAAAAGACATTAAACAAGAAGAAGACAAAATAGATCCAGTTCAAGATTTTAATGAGAACTGTAAAAAGCATGTAAATGCCAATGAAAAAAATATATGGTTATGTTATGATTGTCATAAATTTACATGTACAAAATGTTATGCTCGAGAACATAAACAATGTTGGGCTGATTTAATAGAAAATATGTATGATGAAATGAAAAAAACAAATGAATCTAATTTAGAAGCTATTAAAGGAATGAGAAGTGAATTTGCTGATGAAGTTAAATTTATGGAAGAAAAATATGATTATTTCTTAAAGAATAATCCATTTGATATGAATATTAAATTAGTTAATAAAATTTATGATGATATTGTTGAACTTGTTAATAAAAAAAGAGAAGATACTTTACATAGAATGAATTTACTTAAAGAAAATTATGAAAAGAATATTACACAAAATATAGAAAAAATAAAAGAAATGATTAAAAAATCAGATGATATAGAAAGAAGAATAAATAAAGAGTTACAAAAAATGTCAAAACAACAACCTTTTGAATTTTGTACTGATTTACTAGAAACAAATGTTTCAAGTGATTTAGCTGATGAATGCAATGATGTTAATATTTTCCAAAAACAAGAATTTACAAGAATAAAACAAAGTTTCATTGATACAAATACAATAGTCTTTAATGATTCAAATGCTTTAATTGATCAATGTAAAACATTTAGAGAATATATTACTGAAAAAATTAATAACTTCTATCAAAATTATACAAAATATCAAAGTAAATATGCATTTACTGTTGTTATGAATAATAAAGAATTTATTGTATATTTAATAGACTCAAATAAAATTACTAAAGTTACATATGTTAATGATTTTGTTATTCCATGTTATGCTCGTTGGATTGAAATATCTGGTAATAAATTAATTTTAACAGGAGGAGAAAAAGATTATATTGAATCATTAAATAGTACATATATGTTTAAATTTAGACAAATTGGTGATACAGATGAAGGATTTTCAGCTAAAGTTTATAGAAAAAAAGAAATGATATATAAAAGAAGAGCTCATTCATTAATATATTTCAATGATTATATTTATGCAATTTCAGGAGTAGATAAATTAGAAATGATTAAAAAATGTGAAAAATATGATATTTTCCATGATGAATGGATTGAAATTCCAGAATTAAATTATAATAGACAAAATGCAGCTTTGGCAATTCATAATCAAAGATATTTATATGCTTTTTCTGGTTACGATGGTTTTAGAAATGTTGATACATTTGAAAAATTAGATTATTTAAATGAAGATAAAGGTTGGGAATTAATAGAATTAAAAACTACTGAAAAAGATTGTGATGAAGTTGATATAAAAAAAAATAGAATGGGAGTTATCACTTTAGATTTTGATAGAATGCTTATTTTTGGAGGTGAAAGAAATAATAAAGAATATAAAGAGGCTTACATATTTGAATTTTATGAAAAAAAGTTTTATCAATTTGCTGATTTAGTTAGAACAAGTAATTTTATTATGTCACCTGTTTATTCTCAAGGAAAATATATTATATTTGATTTCTTAAATAATATTCATGAACTTAATTTAGAAACTTTACAATTTGAATATCATGTTTTCCATAAAGAAGGAGAAAATGTTAATCTTTAAATAATATTAATTTATTTTTTTAATTTAAAAACTATATTAATGTAAATTTATTTTTTTATTATTTATATTCATTTATTTCAAATAAATATTAAAATTTTAATGTTTGGAAATGGTATAAGGAAAAAAAATAAAAAAAGAAAAATTTTTGGAGATAATATAAAGAAGAATGAATCATTTAATATAAATTTAGAAGAAATAAAACAAAATATTGAGAAAAAGAAATCAATTCAAAGAAATGGGTTAGAAATAAAACAATCTCCAAAAAAAACAACAAATGAAAAAATTTTAATAGAATTAGCAAAAAATAAAAAATTAGAAAAAGAAACAGAATTAACTCATTCATTTATTTCTGAAAAAAATGTAGAAAAATTAGCAAAAGATATGTTAGGAAAAAAAAGAGAAAAAAATGAAACAAAAAAAAAAGTAATACAAGAAGGAATTGAAATAATTAAAAAAGAAATTTATACTCTTCCTGAAAATTTAATTGTAGAAACAAAAGAAGAAGAACTTTTTATGAAACATTTAATTAAATTATCTGGAGCTGGTATTATAGATATTCCTGGTGCTTTAAGAGATTCTTTTTGTTTGAATAAAGAAAGAAAATTTAAAAAAGAAAATGATTTTTTAAAAATTTATTCTAGAATTGAAGCTTTTGAAAATGAGAAAGATGAAAAAGAAATTGAAGAAGAAAAAGAAAAACAAATTACTGAATTATTTGGTGATGGATTTTTTCCTAAAAATAATAGGAAAGCAAAATTTGAAAGGATAATCAAAAAAACACAATAATAATTTATTATTATTTTATATATTATTTATATTAAATTATATAAATATTATATTTTTAATCAAAAAAATCATTTCAAAAAATCATTTAATGAAATATTAAATTTAAAAAATAGTTTATAATAATTAATCTATTAATATAGTTTTAATCTAATTGAGTTCTTTAAAATAAAATATGAATCCTTTTTAAGGGAATTACAATATTTGAAATTCATATTAAAAGTTTACAATTTGAATTAAATTAAATTAATATTTATAAAATATGAAAATTTATATTCATTTTCCTAACCAATCATTAAATTTTTTAAATAATAAATAAATATTTTAAGTTTAGATGATAAAAAGTCTATACAAATAAATTTTTAAGAAAAAAAATTAAGAATTAAAAATTTTAAAAAAAAATTGAAAATTAAAAAGATTTATATTAAGTTATATTCTGATAATATTAATTTGTAATTTATTATTCCCTTTTTTTTCATAAATAGAAATAATAAAAAATAAATTCAAGTAATTCTTTTTTGGGATTTATCTGAAATTTTATTAGTAAATTTATATGTTATATTATATTTAGACTTTGTACTTTTATATATCCTCTTCACTATCATCAAATAAATTAGGTTTAAAAGTCTTTAATATTTAAAAATATTATCAATTTTTATTTTCTTTTCCAAAAACTTCAATTAATCTATTATATAATCTAAATAAAATTTAACATTATGTTTTGTTTTTTATAACCTAAAAAAACTTCATTTTTTAAATTTAGTATTTCTTTTGATTCAGAAATTCCTTTTGTAACTATTTCCTTATAATTTATCACTTAATTCTTCAATAGTTCTTTTATTAATTTTATATTCGTTATTTTTTTTCTTTTTTTAAATTATCTATTTTTTGTATAGCATTATTCATTGAAACAAATTAACAAGCCATCTTATCTTGTTTGAATTTCTTTAATAACATCAATTGGATTTCTATTCAAAATTCTTTTAAAAACTCATCAAATAAGATTTTATTTTCCTTTGAAAATCTTATTTGAAGTTTATATATTAATTGCTAATTATCTTTAAATTGAGCTTTAAGTTTATCATATTCTGAATTCATTGGGGTAATTGATCTAATAATAATTTTTTTTTTCTAAAATTGCTTAAACATATTTTTTATTTTCTTTTTTGAAATTATAAATAGTTGATTTTTGCCAAATTTTTGAAATGCATTTTTATGAGCTTTATTGGGATAATAATGATTTAACTAAAGAAGAATTGGAAGAACATTATAAATTCAAGAAAAAATTAAGTTCCGAATATTTTGACGATGTAAAGAATTTTGAAAAAATAAGTAAAGAATTTGAAAGTCCTCTTTGACATGCTAAATAAAAGAATTTAAAGGATTTATAGAAGAAGATAAGTGTACAAAATGTAAGAAAATGTTTAAATCCACAAATGAAACATTATTAAAGAAATTATATTTTGATTTTATTAATTTATAATTATTTTTTAATTTTTATATTAATTTTTTTGAATAACATACTTCATATATTTTAAAAAACACTTTAATATTTAATATTTTAAAAATAATATATTAAATATAAAAAAATATTTATAATATATTTATTATTGTTTAGCTCCCCAGCAATTTATATTAGAGTTAAACAATACTTTTTTTTAATGAATATATTCCTAAAGAAAAAGAAATATGGATCATTTGTTTTTCTTATTATTTAGCTAAAATATCTTATCCTTTGATTTATGCTTGGATATCTTTGTTGAATAATGATACAGTTAATGAAGAATTGGAATTTTTGGAAACGAGTGGAAAGGATAATAATAATTACAATGATATATATTTTTAATTCTCTTTAAATTATAATTATATAATGTTGAATTTTATTTTATTTTTATTTAATAATATATTTTCTCATTTTTCTATAAGAAAAATAATATTGATTTTATTATTTCATCAACTAAACCTTTGATATTTCCTCTTTTCTTCTTTTTTATGACATTTAGTTTCTTAAAAACATAAACTTGTATAAACCGCAGAAACAATACTTATTGAATAAAAACAATCTTCTGTTCCTTTATTACATCATTTTTTTATTTAATTTTATATAAGTGGTAATATTTAATTGAGTATTAAAAGTAATATTTTCTAATAGAGTTAATAAAAAATAATTAGTGTTATTATATTGATTACATTATTTGAATTATCTTAACATTGACTTTGATTTAAACTTAAATTATGAATTGAAGATATTGAATTTTATTTTTTATTTTTTGATGTATCTAAATTTTCTGATTGAAGGGAAAACTTTTTTTGTTGAGATTAGGGATATATTTATTTTTTGTTTTATATTTATGATTATAATAAATTCATCTTATTCTATGAATTTGATTGTATATCAAAAAATTATTGTTTTAATAAATTTAAAAATTTTTTATTTCTTATTAAGGTTTAAATTATAATAGAAGTAATATTTTTATTAATTGTTTTTTATTTTCCTAATTTATGTGCTTCTTTAGAATA
>JAJJLU010004032.1:0-20089 GCA_023807065.1 Isotricha intestinalis
ACTTAAACACAATGACGATCAAATTTTTCAATACACATATTACAAATATTACAATGTTTACTTCTTGGAATTTTTGATATTCCACATTTTTTACATTCCATTTTTTCTTCTTCATATAATGTTGGAATAGTTTAATTTCATCATTTCATAATTTTTCTTATTTATTATTCCTGGATCAATAACACAACCTAAATAAAAAGAATAAGGAGAAATTAAAACTAAAAAATAAATTATGTAAATTGAATAATGTGGAACTTTTTTATTTGGAAAAAATACTAATATTCCTTAATTATAATTAAAAATAAATAATCCTGCTACTAAAATAATATATAAAATTTGTATTATTGGATTTAATCCAATAATACAAATTTTATATATTATTTTAGTAGCAGGATTATTTATTTTTAATTATAATTAAGGAATATTAGTATTTTTTCCAAATAAAAAAGTTCCACATTATTCAATTTACATAATTTATTTTTTAGTTTTAATTTCTCCTTATTCTTTTTATTTAGGTTGTGTTATTGATCCAGGAATAATAAATAAGATAAATTATAAAATAATGAAATTAAACTATTCCAACATTATATGGAGAAGAAAAAAATGAATGTAAAAAATGTGGAATATCAAAAATTCCAAGAAACAAACATTGTAATATTTGTAATATTTGTATTGAAAAATTTGATCATCATTGTGTTTAGGTTAATCAATGTATAGGAGCAAAAAATTATTAATTTTTTTTATTATTTTTATTTGTTCATTGGATTTTAGTCATTTATTCTGGTTCATTAGGTTTATATTTAATTTACAATTTAATTATTGAAAAAAAATTATTCAAAGTTCATTTTTATAATCCAATGACAAATGAAGAAATTAATTCAAGTTATAAAGTTGTTTTTCAATATTTAATATATAATTATTATGCATTTATTGCTACAAATATAATGTTAATTGTTATTTCAATTACTCTTTTTGTTTTTATATATTATCACTAATAAACTTTTTCTTTTCAATCCTCCTTTTTTTCCAGTATCATCAACAACCATTAAAAGAAAACTTGTTTCAGGCTCTTAAATATTATCTTTCTAAAAACTTTTAACATAATATTTTAATTGAGAAGCTTTTTCTTATAAATATTCTCTTTTTTGAATTTCTTCTTCACTTTCAGGTAAAGGAATATTAATTTGAGGAAAATATTTTAATTTTGAAATTGGTTCTGTATTATTTAAATCTTCTATTGCTTCATCAAAAGCTTTTTTAGTAGTTTTAAAGCAACTTTAACCTTAGATTTAAAAATTAATTTTTCTAAATTATTACTTATTATTTTTGATTTATTTTCTTCTATTATTGGAATAAATTTCTTTGGATTTTCTCTCAATAAATTTATATGTTCAAATAAATATTGGGAAAATTCATTTTCAGGAAATAAATTTTTATCTATAATATCTTCTATATCATCTTTTTTTATTGTGGTATTATTATTTTGATGTATTATATTTGGTTGATATGTAATTTTTTTTGAATTATCTATTTGATCACCTAGCTCTATGGAACTTCTTAAATTATTTTGAACTATTATTTCTTTGTTATTAGTTTTATTTTCATTAAACAAATAAAACTGAGAATCTTTAAGATTATCAGTAATTTTATTATTATTATTTATTTCTTTATTTTTATCTTCTTCTTATATTTCTTCAATCACTTGATTTTTTTGTGGTATTTTATGTTAAGCTCAATTTTCATTATAATTTGTATTAATAATAAAATTTTTTTTTAAAAAATAAAAATTTTAAAAAAAATTAAGGAAATTAAATATTTATTTAAAAATAATAAAAAAAAAATTAATGTTTAATGTATGTGGGGATTGAGATATAAAGAATTTATTGTTTTTTATTCTATTAATCTTAATTTTTTATTAAAAGATTTCAAGTTATGATGGAATAAACTTATAATATTTTAATACTCTTGCTAGATATTAATTAAATTAAATAATATAATTTGAAAAAATATAATCTTTAGGTTGATTGTAAAAAATAAAGTAAATAATCCCCAATTAAATTATTAAATATAAATTTTAAATAATAAAAAATTTAAAATTATAAAAATAATTTTTCAATAATAAATATACCAAATTATAAAAATAATTTTAAATAATATTTCTAGCTAACTTTATTTTTTTGAGTCCATTTGGTAATTAATTCAGGATCTTTCATTAAAGCTCTTGATATACCAATATATTCAATATTACTATTTTTTAAAACATAATCTGCATTTTCATAAGTTTTAATTCCTCCAATACAAACAACTGGAATTTTTAAAATATCTGCAAGTTTTTTAGTTCTTTCATAAAACAAAAGTTCTTCATTTCTAAAAACATTAGTACCACTTACACTTATTAAATCAATTCCTGCTTGTTCAAGTATTTTACCTGCTTCTAAAAAGTCACTTTCAGTAAATCCGTTTGCTTCATCTTCGCTATCAATTTTAATAGATAATATCATATCATCTCCAATAGCTTCTCTTATTTTTTTTAAAGTTTCAACTATAAATCTTGCTCTATTTTGTACAGAACCTCCATATTCATCTGTTCTTCTATTAAATTTAGTAGATAAAAATAGAGAAGCAAAATTTAATTGCGCAGCATGAATATCAATTCCATCGAATCCAGCTTTTTTTCCTCTTATTGCACCTTGAACAAATAAATCTTGTATTCTTAACATATCTTCTTTAGTTAGTTCTTTTGAGGTAACATTTGTAAAGAAACCTTTATCAGGACTTGGACTATAAATAACATCAGAAGTTGACATTAAACCAGGAAAATTTAATTGCATAATTATATAAGTATTTAGCTTATGCACTCTATCAGTTAATTGTTTATATTCTTTGATATAATCATCGCTATCTATTCTAAGAATTTTTCTTCCTGTAGGAGGAAATAAAGAAGCATCTCCAACCATCATTCCTTCTGTTATAATTAAAGCAACATTATTGTTTGCCATAGTCTCAAATTTTTGAATCCATTTTTCAGACATTTTTCCATCGTTAAAAGAATTATCAAAAATTGGACCAAAGATAATTCTGCTTTTTAAGTTTAAATTTTTTAATTTGATTTTATCATATATAGTTTTATTGGATTTTTGTTTATAATAATAAAAGCAACCTAATCCTAATAAAACTATTAAACAAATGCATATTAAGCAATATTTACATGTATTAGACTTTTTTTGTTCTTTTTCCTTTTGGTTATCATTATAATTCCCTTGATCATCAATATCTAATAATTCTTGGCCAGATTGGTTTTTTTCTTTTTCCATTATGATATATAATTTAATTATTCTATATATTCTATATACTTATATTAAAAAAATAATAATAATTATTTTAGGATTAAAATCTTTTTTATTGATAAAAAAATAATTATAATTAAATTATAATAATTAAATATTTATATATGTCAATAACCATAAAATCAGGAAAAGAAATATGCAATGCACCAACAAACACTTCGAAATCAAAGCAACAATATTCTTTTTCCAAAGCACCTCGTTTTCCATTATCAAAATTAAATAAAGGTCACACAGACCAATATTATTCTCTTCCAAACATTCACTCAACACGTTCAACAAATATGGGATTTGGAAATAGATATGATTTCACAGCATCCCAAAAAAATATAAACTCCAAATTTTATGGTAATTACTCAGATTTTGATCCTCAACATCCACATGGACCTAAATTTTCATTTGCAAATGGAAGAGATAAATATGAAAAAGTTTATATTGGAAGTACAGTTTCAAATGATAAAAATGTTCCTGGACCTGGAAAATATTATATTTTGAAACCTTTTGGTTATGATGGTGTTAAATTCACTATTAAAGGAAGGAATGATAATAAGAATAATAATAATAATAAAAATAAAAATAAAAAAACTGGTGTTCCTGGTCCTGGACAATATCCAATAACTGTTAAGATTAATAATCAAGGGAAATATCCTGTTAGTAATATTTCTAATATTTCTAGTTTAAAATTTGGACTTGATAAAAGTAAAAGATTTATTTATAAAATGAATAAATTTCCTGGTCCTGGAACTTATGATGTGAAACCTTTAATGGGAAAAATTTTTGATAGTAAATTTAGAAGTTATAGCGGAGCTTCTATTTTAGGAAAAATAAAAAATATTGAATCAAGAAGTAATTATCCTGGTCCTGGAAGTTATGTTATTCCTTCTGATTTTGGAATTTATCAAAGTAAAGATGCTGATAAATATCCTCAAGAAAATGTTTATCCTATTAAGAAATATGAATTTGAAGAAAAAGCTTGGAGACATGGTATGAAGGTTATTGATAATAAATATATGGAAAAAGAAGAAGTTGATGATAATAGGAAAATTGATGAGAAATATGCAAATGAATATTATAATAATAATAATTATGAAAATAAAGAAGGAGATAATAATGTTCAAGAAGCTTTTATGGATAATGAAGAAAAAGAAAGTGAAAAACCTGGAAGAGAAACTATTGAAGTTAATAATAATGAAAATATAGAACAAAAAAAATTGGAAACTAATGAAAATAAAATAGAAAATAAAGAAGATAATAAAGTTGAAAATAATGAAAGTAATAATAAAATTGAAAGTAATGAAAATAAAGAAGATAATATGGAAAATAATGAAAATAAAGATGCTGAAAATAAAGAAAATAAAGAAGATAATATTGAAAATAAAGAAGATAGTAAAGTTGAAAATAAAGAAGATAATAAGGTTGAAAATAATGAAAACAAAGAAAATAAAGAAGATAGTAAAGTTGAAAATAAAGAAGATAATAAAGTTGAAAATAATGAAAATCAAGACAATAATAAAATTGAAAATAAAGAAAATGAACATATAAAAAATGAAGAAAATAAAGAAGAAAAAAATGATGAAATAGAAAAAGAACAATTAAAATCAGATCAAGAGAAACAAAATGAAGCAAAAATTGAGAATGGTCAAACCAATAATGTAGAAGAAGTTATAGGAAATTATATGGAAGAAGAAGAACAAAATAATTTAAAAGCCGATGAAGTTTAATTAAAAAAATATGAAAATTTTTTGAAATTTATTCTGGGCTTTAGTTGTTTTTATATTTTTTTTAAAACAAATATATAAATAAATTTTTTACAGTAATTATATAAAAATAAAGTTCTTAATTCCACAAACAAAAATAAATTCAACCCTTTTTGCATTAAATTAAAACATCATAAAATAATGAAAAAAATCATAAAAACAATAATTATATCTTTTAAATATTTATAACCCTAAATGTCAAAGATTTATTTATTAATATTTTTGGTAGAAGAAAAAGGAATAAATACCAACTAAATTTAATTTTCTTATATTTTCTTACTTTTATTACCTTTACTTCCAATTATTTATACAGATATATTTAAATATGACTTCTACTTATTTATTAGTTTAAAAATAATCAGTATTTAAATAAATTGTTTAGTTTTTTTGATCAAATCTTTTTTTTAGAATTTTAATTCTGTCTTAAAAACTTCTTTTTCTTGAAAATGAAAAGAAAATTTATATTTTTAACATTAATAATGTTTTTTATTTAAATTGTTTTTGAATAAAAATTATTATTAAAAAATGCAATTATTCCATTAAATTCTGAATTAGTTTTTAAGTTATTATATTTAATGTTAATGAAGATAATTTTTTCTTATATATTTATATCTTTTTTGGGATAAGATTTTTTGAATTAAGAAATTTCATCCTTGATTGTTATTATAAATTATTTAAAACTTATTTAAATTATGAGAATTGACTCTTTTTTTATAATTAATTTATGATTTTGTGATTCTAAATAATATTTCTATCATTTCTTATTAATTATTTTATTAATATATGATATTTTTCTATTACATTAAATATATTTATATTTTTATTCAAACTTTCCTTAATTTCTTCTTTATAATTTAAAATTGTCATTTATATAAAATTTTTTTTAAATATTTTCAAAAAATATATACAAGGAATTCAGAAAAATAGACAATTAAAATATTTTAAGGAATTCTTTTAATAATCATTAAATATAATTTTATATAAATATTAAAATTCTCAATTTCTTCGAACTTTAAAAATTTAATTAAATATATAAATAATTATGATTTTTTACATATTTATAAATATCCTAAAATCCCAAAAAAAAATATAGAAAAAAAATAAAAAATGATAAAAAAATTCTTTTTCATTCTCCTAATATCCTCTATAATAAGTGATGATATAAAAGAAATTGTGATAACAGATAATGTTCCTGTGACAGATCCAATAGATTTAACAGCTTCAAAAGTATATAAAATAAAATATGATGGAAAACAAAATTATATTCAAGTAAAAGTTTCTTCAACATCAAACAATCCCTATATAATATATTGTCAACAAAAAGAATGTTCAGGTGAAAATGCATTTTTACTTTCAAACTTAAGAGAAAAAGAACAAAGTTTATTTATTAAAAATAAATTTTTAATAGAAAAAGAAGGTTATATAGAAGTTTTTTCATATGAAGAATCTTTAAAAGGAAGTGTGACTTTTTCAACATCTGAATTTATGTTATTGAATAGAGATTCTTCAATAAGTTATTTTTCAAATAATGATGATGATAATAATTTAATAAAAATCCCAATGGAAAAAACAAGCGAAAAAACAATAATGACTTTATCTCTTTATGTTTCAAATCAAGAAAATTTTTTAGCAAGCTTTTATTATTTTGATGGAAATAATAGTACTGATATTACTGACAGTATAGATGTTAATAATGGAAAAATAATTACTTTTGATGAGTCAAAATATGAATATAATGAAAATTCTTATTATTATATTGAATCAAATCAAATAGTAAATTCTTATGTTATAATTAATTCTAAAGTATTTAAAAATAATAAAAGCACTTTTAATGCAAATTCATTAGCATTTCAAGGTGGTTTAAATAATGAATTAGGAATTCAATGTTTTAGTATAAATTTTTATAAACCTGAAAACACAAATTCTGAATTAAAATTACATTTTCATATTATGTCACTTTTAGGTTCTATGCAATATTATTTTAAAAAAGAAGAACAACAACAAGAAAAATATGAAATAGATTATGATATTGCATTTACTTATTCAAAAAATGATTTAGAAAATATGGATTTATGTATTGAAAATGAAGGAGTTGATTCAGCATATTTTTTAGAAATAATTGATTTAGATGAACCAACAAAAAAAACTAATTTTTATACTTCTCAATTAAATGGTTATACATATAGTAGAATAACATTACCAAATTCTTTAGTATATTATAATTTTGCTCAAAGAGCTGGTGATGAATATGATAAAATGACATTTTATTTAAAAGCTAAAAAAGGAAATCCAGTTATGTATAGAGCTGAATGTAAAACTTATCCAAAATGTATTTATAATTTCAATGAAATTGATCATTATATTTCTGTTGGTAATTTTACTAAATCTAAAACAATTAATGTTATTTATTACTATTCTTTTAAAGTCAATTCAAAAGAAATTATTAATTCTTATCAAAATTTACTTGCTGTGGGATGTTATGGAAATATTGATTGTGAATATGAAACTTTAATTTATGGTAAAAATGATAATATTATTTTAAAGAATGATCAAAGATTTATTAGTTTTTTAACAAAAGATTTATCTAATTCTTTCCAATTTGAAGTTACTAATCCATCAGTTCATACTGTATCATTCACTGTATATACTTTTACAGGAGATACCAGAGTTGATTTTACTGGTGGTTTCCATGAAGAATATTTATTAAAACCTGTTTATTTAAATAAACAAGAATATAATTTTCATATAAATAATCCAACAGAAGAAGAAAATTTAATAGGGAAATATGATTTCATTGTAGAAGCTAAAAATAATTCTTTCTTTACTGTAGAATATGAAGAAATCGCTCATGAAGAAAATAGATATTATATTAAAGCAGGAATAACTTATATTGAAACAATTGCTTTGGATAAAACAAGAGAAATATGGGTTTCTTTATTAAAACAAGAAGCAAAGGTAAATTATTATGCTTCATTTTTCGCTTTAAATTGTAAAGTTACAATAAAGAAATTATTTGAAAATCCTCCAAAAACAATTTTAGAAAAAGGATATTTTGTTAGAGATGAAATTTTATCAACAGATAAAGAATATGAAGAAAAATTTATAAAATATTCAATCAAAACAGAATCCCTTGATTCAACAAGAGAATCAGAAAGTGAAACTTGTATGATATATATAAGTTCAACTGAAAATAATTTTGAAAAAACATATCATGAAAATGATAATTATTTAATGATTGGAGAAAATATAAAACAAAGTGTAGTTTTATCAGAAAAAACAAAAGGAATTAAATTTTTATATCCTTTCGCTCAAACTAAAAGTGGAGATTTATTATTAAATTTTGAAATTTCAAATCAAGGAAATTTACATGTTAATATTGATGTTGAAGGAAATAATTTAGTTGTTAAGGATTTAATAATAACAGAAACTCAAACTTATCTTATTTCAAGTGAATCATATTCTAAATGTGAAAATAAAGAAGAATTATGTAAAATATACATTGAATTATATGGTGAAGAATCAGAATTAAAAAAATCAAATATGAAATTTGCTTTTGCAATTAAATCAGAAGAAGATATTCCATCATATATTAAAAAAGGATTAATGAAAACTGATGTTATTTCAGGAAAATCAAATATATATTATTATACTGATGTAAGTAAAGGAGAAGAAGGAGAAATTTTAGTAAATTTTGAAAGAGGAACAGGAGATATTTACGCTAGAATAATAGGAAAAGATAATGATACAGATTCAAATCCAGATTGGATGGGAAGAATTCATTTACCTAAAAAAGGAGATGATGATCTTTTAATTGTTGATGAATATTCTAATAAAATATATTATTTTAAATCTGATACTGAAAGATGTGGAAAAGTAGGTTGTTTCTTATTAATTACTGTTGTAAATTCAGTTGAAAGAATTGTTGAAGGATCAATATATTTATATGATATTTCTGTTATGGCAAGAGTTACTAATGGTAATAGACCTCAAGTAATTGATATTCATTTAGATAGATTTATCATAAATATTATTCCTTCAAAAGAAGAAGTTTTATATGATTATTATCATTATTATAGTTTTACCTTAGATTCAGATGCTTCTATTATTTATCTTGAATTACAAAGTGATCTCACTGTTCTTTATGTCAATGAAGGAGAAGAAATTCCAAAATATAAAAATGCAAAATATACTTTTAATCCTACTGATGTAAATAATGTTTTCGAAATTAAAGAAGGGTTAAAAGCTGGAACTAAATACATTGTTGGTGTTGGAGTAGATAGGAAATTTCAATCTGTAATGGATCATATATATTCATTAAGAATTAGAGCTCCTGCTGCAAATAAAATTGATTTAATTCCTGTTGATTCAGATCAAAATACTTTATGTAAATTTACTGAAGGTTATTGTTATTTCCATTTCAGATTTAGAAAAGCTGATATATTAAAAGATGCTTATATTCATGTTTTCCAAGATACATTATCTTCATTGGAGATATATGCTAAGAATTTAACATATGAAGAAACATTAAAAAAAGAATCATTACCAAGTAAAACTAATTATTATTTCTCAAGTAAAGAACAATTAAATAAAGATTATCTTTTAATTAATTTAATGGATATTTCCCAAACAGCAAATTACTTAATTGTTGCAGTTACATCAGATAAACCAGGAATAATAACATTTTTATCAACTTTATATACCTATGCTGAAAGTTTAAATATAGATCCTTCAGCATATCAATTATTCCATATATATGATGGTTCTTACCTTACTTTAAGATTCCCAGTCAATAATATGTATATTGCTCATTTTGTTTCTGTTGAAGGTTTGGGAAAAATTTATAATGTTGAAACTCAATCAGAACATTATCTTAAAGGAAGTTTTGATATTTTAGGAGTTGTTATTTCTGTTTTGTCAAAAGGTGAAATTGTTGTTAGTGCTGAAGAAGGTAATTTTGGTTTTTATGTTTATTATGAACCTAGAAATGTTTTAATTAATTTTGATGAAGTTGATTATGCTACTAGTGGTCAAATATTTTATGACTCTAGCAATTTTCCATTAATTTTTTATTCTCAAGTTCCAAAAGATTGTGATGATACCACTGTTATTCTCAATTTGAAAAATTTTAACTTAAATGTTAATGATTCTACAGTTGTTGACTTAAACTTTTATGTCAAAGGTTATGTTGCTGATAAAGAATTTATTATGAAAAAAAAAAAAGATTCTGATTATAATCCAGATGTGGATAAGTTATTTGATGGAGAATTTGATTATTCTTTAAGATTTGCAAAAGTTCTTTTCACAAAACAAAGAATTAAAGAAGCAAAGGGAGATATAAAATATTTATATGTTACTCTTTATAAAGGACAAGATAAAAAAGAATATAATGGAATTACAGCTGAATATTCAGTTTTTCCTTTAAGTTCAGAAAATTATAATGCACCTTATAATCAATATATTATTGGTAATTTAAAAGAAGAAAATGATAAAACAAGTATATATAAAATCAGAAAAAGTAATGATTATGATAATGTTATTAAAGTAGAATTTTCTTCTAATAAAAATGATAAAATAAATGTTGCAATAATGAAAAAACTACCAACAGATAAAAAATATAAGAATGAGACAAAAATAGATGAAAAAGGATTAATAAATGGAAAAAGTACTTTTGTAATTCAATTAAATGATGAAAATGAAAATGTAGATGAAGTTTATTTAATTGTTTATTCAAATAATACTTCAGCTTCAAATTTTGTTTTTAAATATCTCTCATCATATGATCAAGATGGTTTTCCATATTATGAAATATCAAATTACAAATATGTTAATCATACAAAATCAGATAAAGAACCAATTGTATATTTAACATTAAAAACTATTAATAAAACTTATTTAGGCATTTCTGAATTAGTTTCTGTATCTTATATTGCTAAAGTTATAGATAAATCAAGTAATGATGATCCTAATTTTGGAAATATTATTTTTTCAAAAGAAAATGTTATTAAAATTTATAAAAAAGTTTTTCAAGGAAATAATAATGCATCTAATATTTCAATGGAATTAAAGAATTTCCCAAATGATAAAGAATATGATGTTATTGTTACTGCAATTACTAATGAAGATTCCTCAGAAATGTTCTTTTATGATTTAATAAAAAATCCTTTGGATTATCAGAATCCTAATGATTCTAAAGGTGGAAATAAAGCTTTAGTTATTATATTAATTGTAATTATTGTTATTTTAATTCTTGTGTTTGGAGTATTATTCTTTAGAATGAAAAAAGAAAATGCAGATTTGAATGATAAAATTAATACAATGTCTGGTTATAATCTTGCTTCTGAAGAAGGAAATGAAAATTTAAATTATAATGCACAAAAATAAGGTTTTTATTTATTTTAATATAATAATGTAGTGAAATAAAAATATATAATATTTAAATAAATACATTTAATATGTTAAGTAAAATTTAAAATAATTAAATTTTAATTTTGTATTATGTTTTAATTGATTACATTGATTTTTCCTTAAAAAACAAAAATCAATAAATTTTGTTTACATAAAGAAATACTAATTTAGGAGTTTGATGATTTTCTGCATTTTAATTAAAGAAAGGAATAAATCAATTCTTATTCTAGAATTTAAATCTAAACCATAAAGTTTTCATCTAAAAAGAAAAAAAAAGAAATCATTTTTATCTTTTTATTATAATTTAAAAGAAAGATTTTTTTAATTAAATTTACATCAATAAATACATAGAATAAAATAGTATGAAAAAAAAGAAAGCTCGATTTTTAATGAAAATATTATTGAACTTTTTCAACATATTCTTTGTAGATTTTTTTTCAAAAGTATAATGTTTAAAAATAACAGATGATTGTTAAATTTTATTCATTATAATGATTTGAATAAAAATGATTATTTCATTGGTGTTTAAATAATAATTCATATGTCAAATTAATAGTTTAATAATATTTGATATATATTAAAGATTTATAATCAATATTATGATTCGAATATAATATATTTTATTTATAAGAACATCAGAAAATGAATAACAAATCCCCTTAAATACTTGAAATTAAATATAATACCAAGAACAATAACGTTTTTATTCCTTCCATTCATGAATAATTTTATAAAAAAATTATAAATAAATAAAGGATATTATTTTGCTTATTTGCTCATAAAAATATAAAATTTTATAAGATATTTTTGATTTTTCCCAATTAAAGTTGTTTTAATTTTTGTTAATTATTTTTATGAATTCGAATTCAATTTTTATAAATTTAAAAAAACAAGTATTATTTATGATAAATGGAAGAAAAAATTTTAGGGCTTTTAGACAACAATTAAATTCAATTAATCATGAATATCAAATGCAAAACAGAGTAAAAATTATTTAATTTTTATTTATTAGAGTAGTACTCCAATTCCTCATAAAAAAAAAATTATCAGACCTCAAAGAAATAAATATTTTATCAATAAAAATTCAAGAATGAATAATTATGAAAGATCTAATAATAATTTTAAAACAACATATAACACTAATTTTATAGATTATACCCAAGAAAAAAAAAAAAACTTGGAAATAGATAATTCAAATGTTAAAAAAGAAAAAGATGAAAATATTTATGATAGAAATTACAATAAATATAAAAATAATATTAATAATAATAATAATTATTCAACATTTAATAATTTTAATTTAAATAATAATAGTGATAAAGAATATTTAAATACATTTTCTGATAATAAAAATTATGATTTTGAAGTAGACACAAATCAAAATTTAAACAAAAGTTATAATATAATAAATTCTAATACAAATAATCACTTAGAAATTAATGTTCAAAAAAATAATAATGAAATAAAAATACAAAAGCCTATTTCTCGACAATCAAAATCAATTCTCTCCACAACAAATTCAAATTATTCATATATAGATAATGAAAATATAGTTGTAAAAGGAGTATGTTCAAATTGCATTAATTTAGAATTAATGAAATTACATAATTTAGTTCCAAAAGAAAAATCATTTGAAGAAGACCCATTTTCAATTCAACAAAAAAGAAATATAATTCAAAAGCAAAATATACAATTAAAAGTAAAAAGAAATAATAAATTATCGAAATTAGCAAGTGAAAATTTAATAAAAATAGATGAAAAGTCTAAATTAATAAATCAAAATCAAAAATCTGATTTTTATATATATAAATCATCTCATGATCCTTTATTGAAAAGGACTTTAGAAAAATATAAAAAAAACCAAGAATGGTTATTACAAAGGAAATATATTGGTTATAATAAAGAAATAGAAGATTTTTATAATAAACCAAATCCAATAACTGATTATTCTGTTGATGCAATTGGGAGAAAAGCATTTATAAATAAATATTTACCGTCCAAAAATCAATATAATTCTTTTTTAAGTAAGCAAATTGAAAATAAAGTAATAAGAAAGAAAAAAGAAAAAGAAAAAGATATTGAAGGTGAAAATTATATTTATAATAAAAATAAGAAGGAATTAGAAAGAGAAAAATTTATAAAAAAAAATTATTTAAGAAAAATACAAAAAGAGTTTTTAGATGAAAATAAAAGATTAATTCAACAAAAAGAATATAAAAAAAGAATGAATAAATCATCAGATTTAGCAATTGAACAAGATCAAATTAAAAAATTAAAAGAAGAAGAAAGAAAAAAAAATGAAGAAAAATTGGTAAGAAAAAATAAAATGAAGAATGAATTATTAACAGGATTAAATAATCAAATTAAATATAAACATCAAATTTCATATGATTTTGAACCTTTAGGAAAAGAAGGAAAATTTAATATTTATTGTGAACCAATTCATATTGATAAATATGGTAAATGTATTAAATGTCATAGAATTTTAAAACAAATTCAAATTCATCCTAAAAAAGAATATGATATTATTAAAAATGAAGAAAAAGAAAAAATGAATAATTAATTTTTTAAATCATAAGCTTTTCTTTTTAAATATATTGAAATAATATTTTTTTACTCTTATTTAAATATTAAAGTAATATAATTAAAATAATATTTAATTAAAGTTATGTATGAGAATTCTAAAGTAATGAATCCAAAGAAAGAATTAATGACTTTGGCTATTGATTTAGGAGAAAATGAGAAAAAATTTTTAAAAATTTATAATGATTCAAATCCAGAAGAATTAGCTTATAATTTTTGTTTTATAAATCACTTAGATTATAGATCTATGAATTTATTAACAGATGAAGTAAAAAAAGTTTTTGAATTAAGGAAAAATATACCTAATACTCAATCAAATGAAATAAGAAATTCTTATAATAAAAATAATGTTAATAATAATTATAATAATAATGATGAAAATTTAGCAAGATTTGTTAATAAGAAAACTCCTTTAAATCGTAAAAATAGGAATAATCAAATTTTTCAGAATTTAAATGATTATTCAAATTACTTATCAAATAATATAGATTTAAATAAATCTTATAATAATTATAATAGAAAAAATAATTCAAATGGTAAAAATATAAAATCAAAATTAAATCAATCATATAGACCTGCAACAGCAAATAGTAAAAGGAAAATAACATTATCAAATAATTTATCAATTAATGATACGAATGATAATACAAATGTAGATTTTTATAAAAAACCAAATACATATTTTACTCAAAATAATTATTCTTCTCAAAGGAAAAATACAATTTCAACAAATAAATCAAATTATCCAATTTCTATATTAAATCATAATAAAAAAAATGACAATTTAAATTATGGTGAAAGATTATATCATAAATGTAAGAAAATAGAAGAAAGGAAAAATAATAAAATTCAACAAATAAAAAATGAAGAAGAAAAAAAATTAAATCGTGAATGTACATTTAAACCAAGAATTAACAGACTATCATATCATGCTTTTACAAACAGATATAATAATAATTTAAAATATGATGATGAAGATAATATAATATATTATAGAGATTATATTGATAGAAAATTAAATTATTTAAAAGAAAGATATAATAAAAAAGATGAAAATTGTTATTTTTCTCCAAAAATAAACAAAACAAAAGAAAAAGATAATAAATCAATTCCAAGATATGAACAATTATATCAAAATTCAAAGCAATTAAAATCTAAAAAGGAATTTTTAGATAAAATATATAATAATAATTCTTTTAAACCTTCAATTAATAAAGTTTATAATACCGAAATTACAAATTTACCTTTTAATGAAAGACAAAATATTTATAATTCAAGAACAACAGAAAGAAAAAAACAAATGAAAAAATCAAATGGAAAATAACATTGATTCTAAAACAGGCCAAAAATTTTTTCAACCAAAAATTAATCAAAATAGTCATTTAATAAAAAGAAATAATGATACTTTTAATAAATTATATTCAGACCATAAAAAGCAAAGTGTAAAAAAACAAAAATATGAAAAAGAAATTCAAGAAAGGTTTTCTCCTTTAGAAAGCTTTGCAAGTGAACAAAGTAATGAAATATATTTAAAACAAAAAGTAAATTCTTTTGAAAAAATATTTTCTATTTTAGATAAAGATCAAGATGGTATTATTTCTAAATTTAATGTTTATACTAATGGCTTAGATAAAAAAATCCAAAAAATAATTTCTCCAATTATTATTGAATTAAAAGAAGATAATCAAACTTTAAATAAAGAAGAATTTTGTGCTGCTTGTTTTAAATTATTCGATACTTTAAATTATTTACAAAAAAAAGAAGTTATGAATTATGCTTTAAATAAAAAAAGTAATAAAGATAATGAAGATTTATTTTTTACTTTTAAACCAAAAATAACTTATAATTATGATCCTAATATTTATTATGAAAAAGAAAAAAAAAAACATGAAGAAGATACTAATAATAATAATGAAGAGGGAAGTGAAAAATAAATAATCTTTTAATTATTATTTTTTTATTATTTAATTTCAATAAAATATTTTCACTTAAATTAATACAAATATACAAATATTTTAAAAAGAATTATTAATTCTTTCATTATTATAATCATCATCAGAGAAAAAAGAAAAATACTCATTTTCCATTGAAAAATAACTTTTATCTAACTTAAAATCATCAAAAGAATCATCCTCATTTAATAAAGCTTTTTTTGCTAAATTAGATTTTCTACTAAATGCAGTTGTTGTTATAGTTTTTTTACTTTGAAATCTAAAAGGAGTTTTAATATGTTCTTTTGCTTTTTTATATTTTATACTATTATTTTTATTTCTTTCTGGAGTATAAATAATATTTATTTCTTCTAAATTTTCATTTTCATCATTTTCTATTTCTAATATTTTTTTTGAAAATGATACTTGTCTTCCTATATTATTTAAATTTATTTTTGTATTTATTTTATCTATTGGGTTTTTTTCTGTTGTTTCTTCTTCTCTTTCTATTTTTTTATTTGATATTTTCATAAAGGAATTTAAATATATTATTGGGATTTTTTTTTTGTCTGTCATTTTTTTTTTAATTTAAAGATTAATTTTTTGAAATTATTTTAAATCTAAATAATTTAATTTTATACATGTAATATAATTATTATTTTTTATACATATTTTTACTTTTTTTCCTATTAATATAATTTAATCCCATTGATTTTTATTTCTCAATTTCCGCAATATTTATTTTTTTATATTTTATTTTTTAAATTTGTACTACTTTATCATTTTGTGTCTTTTTATTTGATTCTACTTTTCTTGAACTTTGTGCTCTTTGTTTATTTAGTTGAATATATTTTTTTTGATTGCTATTTTCCAGATGAAAGTCTTTTTTGAGGAATTTTATTATTATTATTTTGATTTAAATTAATTTGATTGTTCTCTTGAAAAAAAAACCTTTTTTTTGTTTTTAAATTTATTTTTGATATTATATTTTCTTATCTTGATTAGGTGTTATTTTTGAAGAATTTATTTATTTTTCCTTTTGTATATTATTATTTATTATAACAGGTCTTCATTATTTTTTTTATGAACATAAATTTTTTTTTAATCTTATTTACTTTATTTTCTTTATTTTTTTAAATTATAATTTTTTTTTTATTTGAACTATTAATATATCTAAATTATAATTAGGAGAATTAATAGGTAACTTAATATCTCCATTTAATTTGATAGATTTCATCATAATAATATTATCAATTATTATATAAAATTTCATATCATCTAATATTTGAATTATATAATTCCCTATTGTTTCTTCTTTTAAATAAAGATTCTTTCTATATTTTTTAATTTTTCAATTTTTTTAAGTCACCTTCATCTGCATATTCTTTTATTAATTTTAATGTTTAAGTATCGTCATCATAAAATGCTCATAATGATATTTGTTTAGATTGCCTAAAGAATATAACATTCTTATTTCATTTAATGAATTCATTATTTCTTTTTTTGTGAAATTCCCTATTTTCACTTTTTTCATTGTAAATTTTTTTTTGTCTATTTTCTTGTTATTATTAATTAAGATGTTCTTTTTTCTATTTCTTTTCCTATTTCAAATGCTTATATGACATTTTAGATCCCGGTTTTTTTGTTTATTTTTTATCATAACATAAATAATTAGATTTTTTTCATTTTTATTATAATAAAAGATTATAAAAGAAAAAATGAACAAAATAGTATAAAAATATTATTTTTAAATTTTAAAACAGAAAATTTTAAAATGTTTCTGAAAAAAAAATAAATAATAAATATGTCAACTGAAAATAAAAAAATAAACTTAGAAAATTGTGAATTTACATCAAAAGGGAAAAGATTAAATTCTCCTAATTCACTAAATGCATTACAATTAATAGGAGTGTCAATAGATGATTTAAATAAAATATCGTTAGAAAGATATATAAGAAGACATCCAGAATGTAGAAATTTACCGAAAGAACTTATCCAAGAAAGATATGATCATTTTGAGAAAACAAGAACAGATTTAATTAAAGAAGCTCAAGAGAAAAGAAAATTATTAATTGAAAATAATAAAAATAATGATTATATTGAAGAAGAAGAAAAAGATAATAAAAAAGAAAAACCGAAATTAGAAAATGAAGAAAATAAAGAAGAAGGTGAAGAAAATAAAGAAGAAGAAAAAAAAGAAGGTGAAGAAAAGAAAGAAGAAGGAGAAGAAAAAAAAGAAGATGAAGAAAATAAAGAAGAAGGAGAAGAAAAAAAAGAAGATGAAGAAAATAAAGAAGAAACAAAAAATGAAGGTGAAGAAAATGAAGAAGAAAATTTAAATAAATCAATGAAAAAAAAAAAAAAAGAAGAAAAAATATCTCCAATTCTCTTAGAAGAAAGAAAAAAAATTGAATTAATAAGAAAACAACAAGAAGATAATTTAAGAAATATAATTAATTATGAATTTGATTTAGAAGAACAAAGAAAAAAATTTGATTTAAAAATAAAAGCTCAAAGAGAAAAAGAAGAAATGCAAAAAATAGAAAAATTAAAACAAGAAGAAAGAAGATTAAAAGAAGAATCCAAGAAAAAAAAAGAAAAAGAAGAAAAAAAAAGATTAGAATTAATAGAAGAAGAAAATAAAAATAAAGAAAAAGAAAAAGAAATTGAGAAACAAAAACAAGAAGAAAAAGAAAAAATATTAAATGAAGAAAAAAGGAAAAAACAATTATTTGAAGTAAGAAAAAAAAAAGAAGAAGAATTTAAAGAAAAAATAAATAAAATAAATGAAGAAGAAGAAAAAAAAAAAGAAAAAATGCAAAGAAGATATTTAAGAAGAGAAAAAAGAAGACAAAAAAATTTAGAAAAAATAAAAGAACAATTTCTTCAAAAAAATGAAGATAATAAAAAAAAAACAGAAGAAAATATAAAAAGAGCAAAAGAAAATAAAGATAAACTTTTAAAAGAAAAAATAGAAAACTTTGAAAAGAGACAAAAATCATTAATGGAAAAACAAAAAAAAAAAGATGAAGAAAAAGAAAAAGAATTAAGCGTTATAACTGAAAAACAAAAAAAAAAAGCTGAAGATATAAAAAAAGTTTTAAATGAACATGATGAAAAATATGAAGAAGAAAGATTAAAATTAATTGAAAAAATGGAAAAAAGAGATAAAATAGTTAAAAAAATTAAAGAAGATAATGAAATTGAAAATTTAAAAAAAGCTAATAAATTATTTATTTCAATGGAAGAAAAAAAATTTAGAGTTATGAGAAAAGAAAAAATTGATGAATATAACAGAAAAAAAAAAATGGAAGAAATTAATGAAAGAATGGAAAGACTAGAAAAAATAAAAAAAGAAAAAGAATTAATCTTAATAGAAAAAAAAAAGATGGATGAAGAAATAAAAGAAAAGAAATTAATTATGAACGCTAGATTAAGAAAAGTTCATTCTTTAGATAGATCATTTACAAAAGAGCAAGTGTTAGATTATGTTCTTAAAGGAGTTAAATTACCTCCTCCAGAAAAAAAAGAAGAAGAAGAAGAAAAAAAAGAAGAAGAGAACAATGAAGGAGAAGAAAACAAAGAAGGTGAAGAAAATAATGAAGGTGAAGAAAATAAAGAAGGAGAAGAAAATAAAGAAGGAGAAGAGAATAAAGAAGGTGAAGAAAATAAAGAAGGAGAAGAAAATAAAGAAGGAGAAGAGAATAAAGAAGGAGAAGAAAATAAAGAAGGAGAAGATAATATAGAAAAGGCAGACAATAAAGAAGGAGAAGAAAATAAAGAAGGAGAAGATAATAATCAAGGAGAAAATAAAGAAGGAGAAGTTATTGAAGGATTTGCTGATGAAGAAGAAAAAGAAGAAGGGAGAATTATCAGTAAAGAAGAAGAGAATGAAAATGATAAACAAACTAAAAATGTAGGAGATTTCTTACAAAAAGTTGAAGAGAAAAAAGCTGAATTAGATGCTGAAGTTAAAAAATTTGAAGAAGAAGCTGCTGAAAGAGAAAGAGCAATTAAATTAGAAATGGAAAAAGATCCTTCGAAAGAAGAACAATTAAAAGAAGAACAA
>JAJJLU010004033.1:0-20073 GCA_023807065.1 Isotricha intestinalis
TTATTTTTACATAATTATTTTTTTTATTAATTATTTAATTTAATTAATGACTCTTTATTATTTTATATTATATTATGATAATTGTAAATATTTTGCCACATTTTGCCACATTTTGCCACTTTTGCCACTTTTTGCCATATTGCCACTTTTGCCACTTTTGCCACATTATGCCACATTTTGCCACTTTTGCCACATTATGCCACATTTTGCCACTTTTGCCACTTTTGCCACTTTTGCCACATTTTGCCACATTTTGCCACTTTTGCCACATTTTGCCACATCCAGAAAATAGTAATATTTGCTTACTTTTAATTATCTTCATAAATATATTTAAGAAATAGTTATCCGGATTTTAAAATTTTTTTTCTTTTGTTCTATAAAAAATTAATCCAGATAGCATATTCTTTTACCGTAATTTTATTTTTAAAATAATATTTAATTTATTTTATGAATATTTTTTATTGAATATAATGGGGATCGGGGATTGGGTCAATCCCTATCATAATTGTTTTAAATAAATATCATCATTTTATTTATTTAAATAAATATATAAAAAATGAAATATAAATTTTTAAATGTTTGAAGTTATTTTGATTATTTTTAATTATTTCAAATAATAATTACTCAAATATAATTATTTAAGTAACTTTAGTAATTGCATCCAATACAAGATTAGTGAAATATCCTGGATCTTTTTTATTTTGATCGAATTCTTGAATTTTGAAATTTTTATTGCCCATATTATTATATATTGTTTGAACCCTAGAAAATGATTGTTCAGGTTCTTTATTAATTTTGAAAGAAACAATAGTAATATTTCTCTTCGCACATTCTTTAATATAATTATCCAATTTCGAAGTCTCTGATGGATACTTATCTCCAGAACTATATTCTGTTCCATGAGCACCTGCGTCAGCAATATGGATAATTAATTTACTACCACTTCTCCAATTCATATTATAAAGAGCCAATTTATATCCTCCAACCCAATCTTCTGGCGTATCTCCACCTCCCTTAGCAACTATTGTTGTAACGAAATTTTGCAAATTTACAGTTTCTGAGGTCAAATTATAATATTCATTTTTATCAGTAGGAGAGTCAATAGGATCTCTGTAGAAAACAGCACCGAATTGAAAATCATATTCCTTCTTTTGATTCTTTAATATATTGGCTATATCCACACAATAAGTTTTTACATTTTCAATACTTCCACTCATTGAACCTGTGGCATCCACCATATAAATAACATCAAATTCTTTTTTGGGAAATTTATAATGTAAACCTGGATCTTTATTTAAAGTAAATGTAACACCATCTGGTCTATATAATTTCGGATCATAACCTGAATTTGCTCTTCTTTCCGCTGAGCCGATAAATCCACCTATATTTTGAAGATATCTTGAAGTTCCGCATTTTTTCATATCCAAAAAGAATTTAGTATACCCACAATCTATAAAAATATCTCCTTCACCAGAACCATCTCCTCTATCTTGTCCATTATAAAACAAAGAATTATAACCACCATCTGAATCTCTTGAAAAAGGTATGAAAGGATCTAAATCTCCAACGGTATAAGCTACAGTTGCTCCTTCAAATATTTGAACTAAATTGTTGGCTAAAGACTTCCTTTCAGTGTAATTTACTTCTTGGATCTTACTGTTAAATGTTTGCTTCTTATCCAATTTTCCAGAATCATCTGCTTTTAAAATTTGTTTTCCCTCATGATTTCCACTAATTTTGAAATTACATTTTTTACCATCAGGAAATACTATTTTTTTCAAAAACAAGTTTACTTGGAAATTATGTGGGTCATTTTCCCCCATTAATACCAGAGAACCTCCATTTTTCCAAAACTGTAATGCACAATCGACAAATTGCTCCACATAAAATGGCGCATTAATATCTCCATTATTGGAGGGTAAATCTGCAATTTCTCTACCGCTAACAACCCACAAAGAATTATATTCACATTTATCCTCACTGTTTTTTTTACACAATTCATTTATTGCCTCTTCATAATTAGTTACTAATATTACTGTATATCCATAATATTCCAATACTGAAGAAATACATTCTTCAGTTCCTATTTTTGTAGTTACATATTTTGGTTTAACCTTTTCTTCATTTTCAGTGTTAGCTTCACCCCCTTGTTGGCTATTTAAATCACTTGAGAAAAACATTGCAAATAATATTTTTTGTCCCAAATAAAAATCTTTATCATACATTCCTGAGTTTTCACCTTCGGGATTCGTTCCATCTTCGTTTCTTTTTAATTCTGGATTATAGAATGGGAAAGATTCCAAAGTAATTCTTATTTTTGTCAATTCATCTTTTAAGTGTTTGAATTTAGGATTCTTTATATGTTCATTGATTTCATTGCAACCAGCCATAATTTTTTCAATATTCGGAGCCAATATGAAATATTTCATTTGAATATCTTTATATTTGGAAACATCTCCAAAGAATAAGGAAATACCTTCAATTAATTTATAAGGGTTTTGAGAATAAATCACTTGAGAAAATAATTTTTCTATACCTATAGGATAAATACCAACACCAATACCAAATAAATTAATGTTTTTAGCATAACAATTATTTACTACACCTATGATTCTATCTCTCTGTGAAGCTGAATACAAACCATCAGTTAATACAAATATATAATTAGTATAATCAGTTCTTCTTGCTCTATTTAAATTATATGCGGCTTTAATAGCTGAAGCTAAATCTGAAGAAGGTTCTCCTTCTAAACATGAAAATAAAACAGCCCAAAAAGGAGATTTTTCTGAAAGAATTTCATTTGCTGGTTTTTCTGAACATAATATAATAGGCTCTTTAGGTCTTGTAATAACGACATCTAAACAAGGAATATTATCATAAGCAATTGCACTTAGTAATATTCTCAAAGTTTGTATAGTATGTATTATACATAATTCATTAAAACATGATATGGAGGTATCTATTACAATACTTACTCCATAATTTTTTACGAAACCATCCCTTACTTCTCTATATAATCTTGGATTTGGTACTTTATTTATTGAATATTTTATTAACTCAGTTATATCTAAATGAGTCCCTTCTTCTACTAATATAGATTGGGTCGGAAGATTTGGTTTAAATATAATATTCATAGGATTCAGTTTTATTCTTTCTCTTTTTTCTTTAAATTCTTTTACTAATCTTAATATATTTCTTTGTGTTTCTATATCTAATTTATCATATCTTATCATTTTTCCAGTTCTTTGGCAGAATATTTTAAATTGTTTTTGAATATCTTTCTGATTATCATAAATAAATGGCATCCTATTTTTTTTAATATATAATTCATTAAATTCAGCTTTATTGAGTTGATCGCTTAATAATTTTCTAAATAAAATAATATAATCTGGTAATAAAGTTGATGATTTATCCACAGTAAATAAAGAATTCTCTTTTGGAGAATTATCTTTATTAGTTGGATCTTTTTCTCTTAATAAAACTTTGGATAAATTTTCAGCCAATTCATCCATTTTATCTAAATCTTTAAATGATATTTTAGTCAAAGTTACATAACTAAATGATTTTTGAGATTCTTCTGCAAATTCTCTCCATATTTCTTCTAAATATTTTTTATATTCTGAATTTGTCGGCTTTTCAAGAACTTGGGATTTTGTAAATACAAATGCAAATGAATTTTTTTTTTCATTGAATATTTTGCTTTGCCAAGCTTTACATTTCTTTAATTCATCATCAAATCCATTAGTAAAGATATAGTAAACTCTATTAATAGACTCATCTTTTGGAGGGTAAGTATCAATGAAATATTTTAGACATGCAGGTAGTTGGGTCACATTTCTTTTTATGAAAGAACAATCATATAATTTTTGTAATATTAATTCACTATGAGGTTCTTCGAGTTCTTTTATTCGTATTTTGAAATCGCTGTCGCCTATAATAGATAAAGTATAAGGTATTTTCAAAAAATATAAAGCAGATGCTAAACCGCATACCATTAACATATTCAAATATCGATTTTCATTGCTTATTGTTCTTGCTGCATCTATTATTATATTTGCTTCCAATTTATTGAAAAGAATTTCATCATTGATATCATTATAATTAATTTGAGATACTATGGCATATAGTTTTGATGTCAAAAATCTACTATTTTCAATTAATTTGGAAATTGGTAATTCTTCATCTTTTTTCTTTTCTGAATCTACAGGATGATATAAATTTGACTTATCTGGATTATATCCTTTTATTTCTTTATCTAATGTTTCATATTTAAACATTAAATCATTTTTATTGACTTTATTTTTTATTTTATCCACTATGTATTTAAGAGCATAATCTTCATTGAATTTTTTTTCTATATTTTCAAAATCTTCTCTAGATGTTTTCGAAAGTGGCTTTTCTTTTCCTTTACCCGATGTACTAAAAGCGATACTTTTTTTGTCAACTTTTTTATCATCTTCTTCATCTATTAATATCATATCATCATCTTTATCAATATCTTTTAATAAATTTTCTATGTTTTCTTTATTTGATTCAATTTGTTTTTTTATTTTAATAGCAAAATTTAAAATTTCTATTTTTCCTTTTTCTAAATCTAAAACATCTTTCGCCATTAAAACTACTTTGTTATCTTCTTTCTTTATTTCAAATTTAGAAAAATATTTTTCAATTAATTCATGAAATTCTTTATCATTATTTAATATTTCTAAATCTTGACCAAAATTCGGAGATATATTTTTTATATTTTCTTTTTCGATGTCCTTTAATAATTCCTCTAATTGACGTTCAAAATTATAACCGAATAAATCTTCATTTTCATTGTTATTTATTTTTTGAATATTCCATAGATTAATATCTACTCTAGGAATATTTGGATCTGTCATTATAGTATTATTCATTGTAATATCTATCTGCTTCATAGCTTCTGCTTTTACATTATTAAATTCTATTTTTCTCATCATATCTTTCTGGAAATCTTGTTCTACTTTTAGTTCGAATTCTTTTATATTCTCCCATTTATCTTTTTGTTTTGTAGGCTCAATTTTCACTGGGGGAGTTATAAATGAATTTTTACTATTACTTTCTAATTTAATTGAATCTAACGAAGTATTATTTTTAAAATCTACACCTGCATTTTTTAATTTAATAACCATATCTTTAAACGAAGAAACAAATTCGTTTATTTTTAAATATATTAATGAATTATTATCACCTTTGGAATTGTTTTTATATATTGAGAATAAAACCTCAAAATATTGAGAAGATTGTTTTAAATTATCTTCATTTTCATTTACTATTGCTGTTTGTAAATAAGCTGGGAATATTCTTGAACCAATTATTATACTATTATATAGTTCCAATATTTTATTTATTGATATATACTCTTTATATTTTTCTAGATCAACTTCTGGTAATATCATAGATATAGAATTATCTAATTTTAAATTCAGTTTATCCTCTAAGATTTCAAAGTTCGATTTTTCTTTTTTATCTACAGGATTACATTGATTCCCTATTATTAAATATTTTTCTGATGATATCTTTTCTAAATTATTATCTTTATTTTTCATAGATTGAAATTGCCTTTCATAATTCATTATAATTTTTGGTTTGTCTTCAACTAGATCTGAATTAATAGAATAATAGTTCATCAATAATTTTTTTTGTTCATCTGAAATATCGGGAGGTGTTATCTTTATTTTTTTATCTTGTTTTTTAAATTCGTTCATTCTTCTCTCAAAAATGTCTTGTAATCTTAATATGTAATTATATAAATATATATCCTTATCTTCTGTTTTAGTAGATTTTTCATAATCTCGGAAATCTTTTTCTATTTCATCATCTTTGAGTGATTCTGGAATACTCCAATGTAAAGATCTAAGAATATTATTAGTATTATATAATATATGATAAGCTAATCCTTCAAATGATAAAGAATCAATTTTAGTTTTTCCCTTTTTTTGGTAAATATAATTTTTAAAATTTTTTAGACCTATAATCAAACATTCTCTATATATTTGTTCGCATTTTTTATAAAAATCATATGTTTTATGATAATAGTTAAATTCTTTTAATTCCGAAATTCGAGAATATGCATTTCCCACAGTCATAATTCTCTTTAACCAATCATCCCAGTTGTTACATACTTGTTTTTTTATCTTTTCCCAATCTTCAAAATAACAACCTTTATTATATGGAATTTTTCTTTCAATTTCTATTAATGGAAACCATGAGTATTTGTCGGAATTTGAATAACAAAGGGCAAAAGGAGCATAATATTTATTAAAACTATAGAAATGTTCTCCTTTTATTTCCAATTTTTTATTATAATTAGATGAATTAATTATATTTCCATCTGAACTGATATAAAAGAATTGTAATCCATTGATTTGATATGTAATATTTTTATAGTCAATATCATTTTGTGAATGATTAAAAGGTGTAACAAAGAATTTTGTTTTAGGCATATTTTGATCAAGTAACTTCCAATTTTCTTGAAAATTATTTTTTCCTTTAATTTTAAAATGTAAATAATAGTCATCAGAGAAAATATTTTCTCCTGGATTTGAAAACTTTATTTTGAATGGTATTTTTTTTATATCTATTAAAATATGAATAAAGCAATAACTTCCATTTGATATTATTGAATTCCTATCATCATTAAATTCAAAAAATAAAGGAAATTCACATTTACCATTTTTAATTTTATCTTTATAATTTGTGATTTTTCCTCCACAAAAAGCATCCGTATTCAAGGTAAACTCTTCATTTTCAAATAATGAAAATAATATACATTTAAGTTCTATTTTTTTTTTATCATCCTTAAAAATATATTGAGTATTTTCATTTAAATAAATTATCATTTCATTTTCTACATATTTTTTCGAATAAAAATCGTATACTTTGAAAATATTTAAGCATGGTCTTATTAAAGCATCTATTATTATATAAACAATAAAATTTTTATTTACGAAAATTTGTAACATACAATGTAATCTTGGAATATCAGTATTAGTTGAATTAAAATCATATTTAGGAATTCTAATATAAAAATTATTTTTTTGTTTATTTCTTGAAAATATTGGAATATTCGAAGTATTATTTTCTAATGATTCTGTACTTATATAAAATTCAATCGAATCATTATCTTTATAATTTAATAATTCAAAATGTATTTCTTCATCTCCTTTCAATTCATTTGCATCTAATTTAAAGCATTGTTCAAAAATAACACTATTATCATAATTTATTTTTTCTTTTAATAATTTATATTCTTTACATGATACTAAGACGGATATTGGTATAGTAGTTAAAATTATATTTATATTTAAATCTAATTTCTTTCCAGAAATAGATTCTATACTTAAAACAGAACTTATTTGTATAGTATCTTCTTCAAATGTTTGAGGAATTTCTACAAATAATTGAAGATTTTCCCCTTTTTTGACGAATTCTTTAACAGATAAATATTTATTTTCTATATCATCTCCATATACTACTATCGGTTTTTCTTCTACATAAATTTCTTCTTCTTTACCTTCCTCTTTTTCTTCTTCTTTTTCTTCTTCATTTTCATTCTCTTTTTCTTTCTTTTTATCTTCTTGTTCTTTTTTATTATCAATTTTATTTTCTTTATAAGATTTTATTTTAACAGTCATATCTTCATTTACAAAAGAAATAATATTAATTATATATGGTTTATTATAAAGAGCTGGACATGTTTTTCCTAAATTTAATTCAAGCGATTTATAACAACATATTAAATTTTTACCTTCACTATCAATATTTATAATAGGTACACATAAATTTTCAGAATCTTTCTTCATTTTATCCAAGTGAATATAAGATCTAGTTATACTTTTAGGAATATTAGGTAAAGAAAAATCTAAACTGAAAATATTATCTTTTTTTATACTGAAAAATTCATTCAATATTTCTTTCACTGAAAGTTTATAATTTTCATAAAATTTATTTAAACTTGAACTAAAATCCGAAATTTCTTTTTCTAAAATTTTTGATGAAGAATTTAAATCTTCAAATTCATCGTTATTTAATTTCATCATTCCTTTTATTTTTTCTGATAATTGTAATATAGTTTGAACTTCATTTTCGAAATTGTCTATTACTGCTTTTTCATTTATTTTTTTATCTTTTATTTCATTAAATATTTTATATAATGTATCAGCTGATTTTATTAATTTTTCCATATAATATGAAAACTCATCGACTTTACAATCGAATAATAAAATTTCAGGAGGATTTTTGACATCTTTTACATTAGGAATTTCCATATTCTTTTCTATTGATTTTTTTATTTCTTCTTCATTTTCAATTTCAAATTTTGAAATAATGGTTTTTTCAGCTTTTTCAAATTTAATATAATCTCCTACTAAATAAAGCTCTGGCTCTATAATATTTTTTTTCTTTTTACCTTCATCAACTTTAAATTCTTCATCTTCTTCGTCTTTTTTATCACCTTCAGCTTCCTTTTTTATATCTTCACCTTCTTTTTTAATTTCTTTTATATCTTCATCTTCTTTTTTTTTATCTTTTACATCTTCACCATCTTTATCACCTCCTTTATCATCTTTATCACCTTCAATTTCTTTATCTTCTTTATCACCTCCACCTTCTTCATCTCCTCCTTCATCACCTTTAATTTCAAATTGATTTTTAAATTCATCCATATCTTTATCATTAATAATATATAATTCCCCTTTATGATTATTTCGATCTGTATCAACTAATTTATCCATATAATATAAAAGGTATTCTTTTTCTTTTATTTTTGTAAAATCATATGATAATTTATAATATATAAATTTTTCGTGTTCTTTCTCTTTTATTCCATATTTTTTATACGTTAATAGTTTTGAATAATTAAAATTTAAACTTTGAATTACATCTTCAGAGATTTGTTTATTACTATATTCACTAATTACTTTTTTTGACATTATTTTCTCAATAGTTGATATATTAATTGCATTATATTTGCATAAATTGGCGAATTCAGCACTTATTTTTTTTGTATGATTATCTATCATTTTTTGAAATTCTTTATCAAATAATATCTTATTGGTTTCTTTAATTTTTAGTATGAATTCTTCACTTAATTCTTTAATTTTGTTATTATAATTTAAATTTAAATCATGTGTGTTTTCATTATTCATCACTTCATTAAATTTATTATATATATTTTCTTTTATTTTATCATATATATATGATGAAGGATCTTTTGTAAATTGTGGGAAAATTTTTATTCCTTCATTGATATTTTCATCCAGTAATTCATTTATATTATCATTAAAAACAGAATCAATAATTTCATAAAAATAATTTTCTAATTCATTTAAAGTGAAAGATTTCAAATTTTTTTCAGTTAAATTTAAATTGTTTATTAAACAATTTATAAAATTATAGAATAAATGAATTTTTGGGTCATAAATTTCTGATGATATATTATCTAATATTAAATTCAACCATTTTAAGCTTATAGGTTTTTTTTTATTTAGACAATAAGATATTGTTTTCTTAATTTTATCAGTAATATGATTGACTATACTTTGATCTATATCTTTTTTACTGTATTCCAAGCAATTCAAAGATGTTATATTTCTTAATATATAAAGCCAAAAAGGAAGATAATCTATTTTTTTTTCTTTGTTTAAATCAGAAATAATTGATTTAGTCGAATTGTTAATATCATTAAATAATTCGTTAATGAATGATTGATTATTATTGATATAAAAAATAAATGAAGGAGAAAACAAGCATTCACTTGGATCCACTGATTTTAATTCTTTCTCTTTTTTAAATATATTAGAACAATTCATTAATTTATTTCTATTTAATAAATTATTAAAATCATCTAATTTTAGTTGATAATTTTCACTATTTTCTTTTTGTTTTGTAAATATTTCTTCATGGAATGATTTTATGAAGATTAAACTTGAAGCAATTCTATCTAGTAACTCCATTTTATTTTTTGATTCATTTTCTTTTTTTAGAACTTCTACTTCTTTTCTAATAAAGTCATATATATTTAAATTATCTTCATTTATTAATTCCTTTTGACATATATTTTGATAAAATAATGTACCTATATCTATTGATAATTTTATCATATCATCATAATCTTTTCTTAATATTTCTTCTGCAATATCATTTATACCTCCTATATTACAATTAACTCCATTAAAAGTATCCCCTAATTTATAATGATTTTGTTTATCATATTTATAAAACAAATAAAAGACATCTTTTGGTTCGAATTTAGGCATTCTTATTTTTAAATTTTTGGGATATTTATCCGATATCATATAACTGAAATAATATTCTTCGTCGTGTATTTCTTCGGCATTACATATCCTAGAATTTAATGTATTTACAAAATTATTTATATCCCTTATATTTATTTTATTATTCCGAATTTTATTTATTAATATACCACGAAGCATTTGTTTAACTTTATTTTTATCATTATATGATAAATTTTGATTTTCGCCACTCAATGCTAATTTTTTCTCACTTATGAAAGTCATTATAGGATCTAATTCACTATCTTTATATAATTCCATAGATAATGTCATATATGTTTTTTCACTTGTATCCTGATCAAATAATATATTAATATTTTCTTCATTAAAAGAAAACCAGAATATTAAATCATATAATTTATAATTTTTGGTGTCTAAATATTTCATTTGATCTTTATTAGGTAAATTTAATATATCCAATTTTTGTTCCTTTTCTTTTCCGACTAAATTAATAAAAATAGATACTTTATTATATAATATGTCATATAATTTTTTAGTAGGTTTTTCAGAATTTTGAAATTTTGTTATTTCATCTTTTAAAAAGTTCAAAGATTTCAAAGAAAATGCTTTATTTTTAACTTTATTATCTAAATGGTACATAAGAGCACTTCCATCATTTCTTAATTTAGTAATTTCTGCATCTTCAATATCTTTATTTTTATAGGAAATTATTAAATTTTGTAATGTTAATAATTTACTTTTATAAATATCTATTTTATCATCTGGCCAATAAATTGGTAATTTATTTTGGATATTATTTAATTCATTTTTTAATAATGATAATTCATCATCTGCATCTATATTTTCTGACTTAAAATATTGGTAATATTTATTATAATTAATTTCCTCTTTTTCGTCTAATTCTAATTTATTTAAAAATATTCTATATTTCCAAAGCATACTTTCAGATTTTGATTCACAGAAAAAAGATATATCTTTCAAATGATTTATAAGATCATCCAAAAGATTAATATCTAAATTGTTTTGATATAAAAACTGAAATATTTCCATTGTATCTTGTTCTAAAAAGCAACAAGAATTTTTCAAGTATTTAAGGACATCAGGGAATTTATCAGTTAAATTAATTATTAAAGACCAAATTCTACTAACTAAAGTAGATATATTATTTGTATAAAAGTTTAAAGTTTGTAATTGAAATGCATCTATATCTTTATTGGTTTTTAACGGACTTTCTTTATATAATCCATTAAAATTATAGAATATGAACTTGAACATACTATCAGTATCTTCTTCATCAGCTTTTTCAAAATATAATATTTTAGATTCATCCTTATTATCTACAAAATTTTTTGTTTTTTGTTTCAAAAATGAATTCTTCGAAATTAACAAAGAATTGTTTTCATTTAAGATAAAATAAGGAATTACTTTATTATCTTGATTTTCATCTGGAAATATAATATCATATCTTTGATCTCTTATTCTCACTGAAAAATTGTATTTTTTACAATATAAATTATACCAATAATATATATAATAATTAGAATATTTTAATTCACCTTCTTTCAATTCATTATTATTATATGGATAATAATAATGAATTATTTTAAAAGTGTCAGGATATTTAAATAAAAATAAAACTAATTCTTCGAAATATATTTTTGTTTTATATTTGCACAAATCATTCAATTTTTTAGCAATTTCATTCGAATATAAAGTAAATAGTTCATAGTTTAAATTTGGTTCGTATATTTTTTTGTAATCATCTTCTTTTAATGATAATATTCTATTGAGGAATCTCATACGTAGTAAATAAATTTTAATATCTTCATTTTTTAATAATTGGTCATTTGTTAATTCTAATTTATCTTCGAATCCACTTACGTGTCTGAAATTATTTAATATATTTTCATAATTATTTTTAACAAAATTGATTTGATAAAATTTATTTTTTAAAATTTCATCCATACTATGATTATTATCCAATAAAAGAATAGTATCGTCTAAATTATTATAAATTTGTTTTAATTTTTCTTTATTAATAGGCACTTTAAGACAATTATTTAAAAAATCTTTAAAATCGAAATCTCTATATTCACAATTTCTTCCAGCATAATTTTGTATTTTAATTAAATACTCAACAATTACTTTAAATTCTTCAGCAAAATCTACTTCTTTATCAACTTTATATTGTTGATCTGGTATATCTTTAATTATTAATTTTGTATTTTCCATGAATATTTTCTTTTCTTTTTGTGAATAACTAATAAATGATCTCCAATAATAGTTATCAAATATACTTTGAAGCCAAGATTCTAAGGTAATATTTTGCTTATCTTTAAAAGAGCGATGAAAATCATTTGAAATAAAGCATAAATTTCTTGAAGTAAAAGGTACATTCCCTGCAACTAAATCAGTATTTTCTCTAGTTTTTTTTGTTTCTATTATATGGTATCTTGCTATACGAGCGCATAAATTTGACCATAATGAAACATCTTGGTTTTTAGTATTATTAATAATGCTTTCATATAACATAGTTGTTGAATCTCTTGGACTTGAATCAATAGATGGCATTGTAAATTTAATACATTTATTAAATAATGATTGATCAATTTTTTTGGCATTTTGAGAAGATGGATTATATAAAATAAATAATCTAAAATTTGGATTTATATTAGAAGAATCAAAATTTAAATCTTCAAGTCCGGATTCAAATACATTTAAAGTTGGGACTTCACCACATAAAGGACTTAATTTTTCAGATATTTGTGAATTGGCCATTTCTATACCATCTAATGCTATCCATTTTCCTGTCTTTATACCATTGATTAATTCCGAATCTTGATGCATAAATCTATTTAATGGAGATTTTAATATCATTAACGTATCTCTTGCATTTTCATATTCTTTTTTATCTTTTTCTGTTAATTTATCTAATTTTAATTTTTTATTTATTTTTTTTTGAAAATCAGAAAAATCATTTGAATTAATATCTTTTATTTTAATTTCTTCTTTTTTTAATAACTTCAAAACTTTTCTTAATTTTTCTTTTTCTTTTTCATCAAAATCATCCTTCATTACTGATTGACCAGTAAACATTGATATTCCAGAATTTGAATTTAATTGATAAATACTTATATCTTGTCCTAAAACTTCAGCAAATAATTTAATTATAAAAGATTTTCCAGAACCAGTCACCCCTTGAATTATTGGAGTTTTTTTAGCAATAATACAACATAATAAGAAAAGGAAACATAATTTTTCAGTTAAAGTCATTGAATTAAATTTATTTATTAGTTTTTTTGTATTTATTTTATCGGGATTTTTTATTTTTATTTTTAAATTATTTTTGTCCATTTTTGACGAGGCAAAAGTTAAATATTTATTATCTCCATCATAATTTATTATAGGATTAAATAAAAATGAATCTAGTTTAAGCTCCTTTAGTGCTTTGTATATATTTTCCTTTTGACTGAAATGATAATGGAATATAAAAGTTTTAAATATGGTTTTATCTAATTGAGGAATGGATTTTCTAAAAGATATATATTTTCTCACTTCATGTAAGGTTAAAGGGAATTCACCAACTCCTTCTCTAGCTATTTTTTGAGCTTTTAAAAAGTTTTCAGTAAATTCTTTTGCTTCACTCTTTTCTAATTTTGCTTCTTTGAAAAGATTCGATATAATGTTCTTAATATCATTTTCAGATGGATTTTCTGCTATAAAATATAATGAATTATTGATTAAATTTCCTGGTAATTTTTCCCTGGTGAAATCATCTGATGGATTAAATATAGATATTAGATTCATATTCCCTTTAACAATTTTAGATCCATTTGGTAATAATATATTAGTACCTTTTTTTCCATATATAGAATTTAATACTTCTAAAACAGCAGGAGTAGCATTATTAATACCTTCTAAGACTACCAATTTATTTGGGAAATTATCTATACATTCTATTGCAAGACATAAAGGTGTTTTGGAATTAACTAAACTAAAATTGCCTTTTTTATTTTTCTTAAATGTTGTTTTACATAATAAATCATCCACTTTTGTTGATTTTGAAATAGGTACTTGAACTAATTCTAATTTTGACATTTTTTTATAATATTCTATTGCAGATTTTTTTCCTTGTCCAAACTCACCTTCTAATATTAAAGGAGTTCCTGAAGATAAACTAAAATGAATTGCATCTATTATTTCCTTTATTTTATTTGTAAATACTAATGTATTATTTTCTTTTTTTTTCTCTTTTTCATTCTTTTTTTCTTTTTCTTTTTCTTTTTTATCTTTTTCATTCTTTTTTTCTTTTTCTTTTTCTTTTTCTTTTTTATTTCCAGCTTGGGGATTAATATTCATAATTAAATCATTTAATTTTGATTTAACAAATGATTCTTTAGTAGTTTTGACTATTTCAATAGGAGAATTATCAACTTTATCATCATAATATTTATTCATTTCGAAAACGTGATTAATAACATTGATTTTTTCTTCTCTTTTTTCATTCGTTCCTTTTAATATATAATAAGCGACTAATCTTAAATTATCATGATGTGAATAATTTTTCCTTATTTGATCAAGGGCTTTTGTTATTTTAAAACAATTTATTTTTTGGGATAAATTCATTCTATTTGTATCAGGGAATTTACTATAATATTTATCTAATAATTGATTTAAAAATTCTATATCTTTTATATCATCTGCCATATCCTTTAAAACTTTTAATTCTTCTTCTTCCATATATTTATTTACATATATTAAAGTAAATCTTGATAAAAATGCATCAGATAAAGATGTTTCTTCTCCTTCATTACAAGTTCCAACTACTCTGAAATCATTACTAAAACTAATTTCTTTATTATTTTCTGGTGTGAAGGAATTTTGTGTATCTTCATTTAAAGTTATTTTTTTATTTCCTGTCAAAGCTTCATTCAATCTTTCTAAATTTTCGGTTTTTACATAAGTAATATTTTTTAATATCAAATTACAACCTTTAATTCTAGCTGAAATAAATATCCCCGGTTTAAATTCTATTACCATATCAAATAAGCTTTTACTACTTTTTTCAGTTTTAAATAATTTTTTTTTGAAATTTTCTAAAGCATAATAAAACGTATAATTTTCATTAATTTTTTTATCTTTAGTTAATTCTTCTATATTTTTTTTAATTTTTTTTTGATTTCCTTCAAAATTTTCCAAATCTTTTAATAAATTATCTATATTATTAGCTTGTAATATTTCATATATTTGCATTAAATAATAATTTTTGGCTTTTTCTGTAGTTAATAAAGTTGCAGAACCTATTAATTGAGATATAGTTGATTCAGAATTTAATGATATAACTTCACTTTTCCCATTTTGGAATATTAATTTAGATAAAAATGTTTTAAATGAACTTGGTCCGGATATTAATATTGGTTCATCATCACTCGTGATTAATATTTTGAATAAAGCATCTAATATACTTGGTAATCCATTTAATTTTTCGAAAATATCTTTTTTATAGTTTCTATAAAAAATATTTATTTTTCCTTTTTCTATATATATTTTTTTATTTTTATTTTTTAGATAAGGAGTACTTTTATATAATTCTAATAAATTACTTTTATCTTGAGTACTTAACTTAAACGTATCTGATATTAAATCCACAACAACTTCTAACCTTTCATTTATTAAAGAATCATTTGTTGATGATAAAATATAAAATAAAATATTTTCTGGAACATTTAAATTTTCGTAATGTTTAGGATTAATTGATTGTTTATTTATTCTTGCAAAAAGCTTTGATATATCTCTTAATGACCAAGGAGTTAAAACTTCTTTTTCATTTAATGCCATCATAAAATCACCACATAATCTTGCTTCTTTTACAGTTAATTTTTTTAGTTCTCTTCCTTTGAATAAATTCTCGCATATACTCTCACATATATTTTCTATTTCTTCTTTTATTCTATCAGGATAATTTATTACTTTTATTTTGACTTTGATTTTTTCGGGTAAATCTTTACGACCAAAAGTATCTTTAGTATTTTGGCATATTATGAAAAAGAAATCAGGATCTATAGTAATTTTATTTTCTATCCCAGGTATTAAAATATCTTCATTAAATTTTAATTCTAATATTGGTGTAATAGCTTTCATACAATCGTCAGAAGAAATATTGAATTCATCTCCGATAAAAACATTTCCTTGTTTAATAGCTTTTGTTAAAGTACCATCTCTAAAAATTAATTTTTCATCTTTTAAAGAAGATACACCATAATAATCACTTGGTCTCGTAAATTGATTAAAAGTATGCATATAAAACGGTGATTCATATGTTACTCCATAAATAAGTTCCCTAATATAAGAAAATGCTCTAGCACCTATTGTTTTACCTATACCAGGGGGACCTATAATACATAAATATTGATTAACTAATGAACATGCATACATTTGTACCATAAATCTTTTTAAACTTTCAGAATTTTCGAAAAAATATTGTTCATCTCCCAAATCTCGAACTTGCTTACTTGATTCGATTAATTCTTCTATTAAATATTTTTGAATAATTTCATTTTTATTTGATAAATGTTCTTCAAATAATAATTCGAAAGAAAAATCGACTATTGATTCTAAAGATATATGTTTATGAGGTTTAAATTTATTTATTAATATAATCAAAGTTCTACAAAATTTATTAATAGATGACATCGTTAAGTATTTTTTAGAATTTTCATCGACTTCTTTATCTCCAATAAAACTTGTTGAAGTGGAATCATCAAATGATTCATTTGGATTTCTTCCTTTAGATAATATTCTTATTTTTTCTATAATTAAATCCATTAATTCTGGATTTATATCAATAGTTTTATCTATTTTTACTTTTTCTTTATTTCCTTTTTTATTAAAATTAATAATTGCAAAAGGATCATTTACATTTTTTTTCTTTTTATTTTTATCACTTTTTTTCATTTTTTCTCTTCTTTTTTTATAATTATCATGACATTCTTTTTGATATTTATTACATAATAATTTAATAAAATCTTTTAGTTTTGTATCTGTTAATCCTTTTAATTGATCTTCTAAAACGATTACTTCGAATCTGTTAACAAAAGCAGGTGATAATTGATTTATTTTTTCAAAATTTGATGTGCATATAATTCTAAAATCTCTATTTATATTTATTTCGGGATTGGTAGTGTTTTCCGGAACTTCGAATTTTTCCTCTTTTTTACTATTTTTTTTATCTAATAATCCATTCAATCTTTCAATAACTCTAGATGGAGCTTCATTAATACAGTCTAAAACAACACAATTACCTTCAACAATAGCATCATATAAAAATCTTGATTCAAATTTTATTAATTCATTATCATCTCCTGAAGAATCTGATATTTTTTGGGTACCTATAAGATCACTACATTCTAAATTTTTAGAACAAAAACAAATGAATGATTCAATTATTTTATTTTCTTTTTTTTGTTTATTGAAATATTTTGAACACCATTCAGCTATTTGGGTTAAACCGCTTTCATCATTTCCAACAATGATAACATTTCTTTTATTTCTTAGAGCTAATAAAACACTTTTTACTGTTTGAATTAAAGAATTATTAATAAAACATTCTGGAAAATCATTTGGTATAGATTTATTATTATCTCTTAAATAATTTAAAGAAGCAAATTTTTGTAATTTCAATTTTAATTGATCTTTTTTATTTTGTCTAAATCTTCCTCCATATATTGTCATTATAACTTCGTATGGATCTTCACCGTTAGAAAGACATTCTATAACTGATTCAATTTCTCTTATAGTAAAGCATTGAATATCAGTCTGTGAATCAGTTTCTTTAGCCCATTCAAAATGTAAATCAACAATATCTTTTAATAATTGTTTCTTTTTTTGTTCATCTTTATCACCAGATTTTAAATATTCTACATTTTTAGCAATACCCAAAGCAATTTCTTGCATTTCTTCTTTTAATATATCAGGGAAATTAATTTTTTGAAATCGAGATAAAAATTCAGGTCCTAATTCTTGTCTTTTTCCAGCAAATGCTCCTTTATTAGGATTTTGTGTTGCAACTAAGGAAAAATTAGGGTTTTTATCATATTTTAATAAACATCTACCATTTGTTTCTACACTTAAAAATCCATTATCTAAAGATTGTTGCATACATTGAAGTACATTAGCTGGGGCTAAATTTATTTCATCAAATAGAATAATTTTACCATTAACATATGCATCTACAAATGGTCCATTTTGGACTATTAATCCTATAAATGAATTTGTATCACTAACATATTTAGCTATAATATCATCTATTTTCGTTTCGGCACTTAAATTATATCTAATTAATTCCCTTCTTTCGTTTTTAATAAATTTTTTTATATAATTACATGCAGTTAATGTAGTACGAGTTTTCGAAGTACCAGTTTTTCCTTCAAATAATACAGGTATTCCGTTTAATATATAATGAATTAATAAAGCCATTCTTTCCATGGATTTTTCAGTCAAAATAAATCCTTGTTTTTTAAAAAATTTTTTCTTTTTTTCATCGGATTTAAATTCTGTTATATATTTTTTAATCACTGAATCAGCATTTATAAAATTATCCATTATTTCTTGAATCGTTTGTTGGCTATCTTTATTATTTGTTTTTTCATCCATTAAAAATTTTCCACTCGGATTTTTTGGAGTTAATTTATCTATAACTGTTTTAATTTCTTTTATTATTTTAGTATGTTTTTCAACGTTTTCTTCTTCTCTTTCCTCATTTACTAAATTTTGATATTCAGTTTGTTGTTCTCCATCTATTTCTTCTTCTTCTTCTGATTCAGATGAAGATATTTTACTTTCCTCCTTTAATTCTTCTATTTTTTGTTTATTTTCTTGCTCTGAAGAAGATGATATTTTTTTTTGCTTTTCTCTTTTTTCCTTTCTTTTTTTTTCTGCGTAAATCCTACTTGATATACCTCTTTTATTAGGTTTTTTGTTACTTTTACTAGAAGATGATGAAGAGGAGGGGTTTCGCTATCCACTTTTTCTTACTATTTTTCTCAGTTTTTCTTTTGTATTTTTACCAGAATCAGATGAATCATCTTTTTTTTTTCTTCTGATTTTTTTTCTCTTTTTTTTTGCTTTACGAAGTATCTGATTTATCAATTTCTTCTTTTTTAAAGTCTGAACTTTTATCATTAGAACATTTTTTTCTCGGTTTTTTCTTTTTTTTCTTTTATGATATCTTTATGACCTTTATTTTTTTTGGTTTTGCTTTTTCCTCTTCTTCTTCTTCTTTCATCACTTGATTTCTCTTCTTCTTTTTTTTTCTTTTCTTCTTTTTTAGAATGACTAGGTTTTTTACCTTTTTTCTTTTCTTCTTTTTCTTATCCACTTTCATTATCACGTTTTTCATTTTTTTCTTCTTATATTTTTTTAATATTTTTATGTTTTTTTATTTTTTTCTTTTTATTATCCTCAACTTTTTTTTATCTTCTTTTTCCTCTTTTTTAGTTTTTTGTTCTTTCTTATATCCTTCTTTTCATTTTTATCTTCATCTTTTTTTGGCTTTTTTTTTTCTTCAGATTCATCTCCATTATTATCTTTATTCTTTATTGTTTTCTTTGATTATTCAATTTTTTCACCTTTTTTAAGCTCTTTATTCTTTTTTATAGTTTTGATTTTGCTCTTTTTAAAATCTTTAGAAGTATCTTCTCTGTTTTTATTATCTTTGGGTTCTTCTGATTTTTCAAATTTATTGTTTACATTTTCTTTTGATTTTTTTGCTTCTTTTATTGAAATTATTCCCTCTGAA
>JAJJLU010004034.1:0-20062 GCA_023807065.1 Isotricha intestinalis
AAAGGTATCATCGAAATGTATCAAGCCAAAAAAGTCGTCGACGAAGTCGAAGATGATTTCTTAGAAGTGAGTGTCCAAGACGCTAATGCCTTAGACCCAAATAAGAAATACGTCGCAGGCGATGAATATTTAATCTACGCCTCTATCGATGAACTTAGAAAAGCAACAGCAATGTCCGTCAAGAGCATGCTCAAACAAAAATTCGCCGAAGCGGAAAAGAGCATCCTTTATGAAACATTCAAAGACAAAATCGGTACTTTAATTACTGGTAAAGTTGAAAAAGTGGATGACCGTGGCATTTCTGTTAACATCGTTAAAACATCTGTCTATTTACCAAAGAAAGAATTAATCGGAGATGAAAGATTCATCGTTGGTGAAACAATTAAGATTTATGTTGATGACGTCGCAAGTGGCACTAAAGGTGCACACATTGTTGTTTCTCGTAGCAAAGAAGGTTTCTTACGCTGCTTATTCATGGAAGAAATTCACGATGTCTATGATGGCACAGTCATCATTAAAAACATCGCCCGTGAAGCTGGTGAAAGAAGTAAAGTTGCTGTTTATAGTCATGATCCAAATATTGATCCTGCTGGCAGTTGTATCGGTCCTAATGGTAGCCGTATTCAAAAGATCGTCTCTCAATTAGGCAATGGTGGTATTAATAAAGAAAAAATCGATGTAGGAGCTGTCCTAATTACTATATTTTAGTATATTTAAGATAAAAAATATTTAAAAAAAGAAAACTAAAAACTGAATTTTTCATTCTTATAAATATAAAAGTTTTTGGTTATGATTTAAAAATTGATTTGATATTATTTTGATAAAAATTCAAATTATCATAATTTGAGGGAGAATAAATTTTCAAAAAGAATAAAATATAAATATAAAAATTAAAGAATGAGAAATAAGAAAAAGCTAATTTTAAGAAAAATATGAAGTTATTTCAATTTCTTCTTAAGATGAAATTGGATACATTTTATAAAAAATATTAAAATAATAACAAAAAAAAAATAGAAAATATCCTTTAAAGAAAAATGTCTCACTGAAGTCACAAAAATTATATTAACAGATTAGAAATCAATTAACAAAAAGAGTAATCAATCTTTTCTAAATAAACAAAAGAAATCAAAATAATTTCAATTCAATATAAATTCCTTCAATGATTCCTCTTTTACATCCTTAAATCTCATATTATAAATTTTAGGATAACATCTTACTAAAAGAAGTCGAGTGATGAATTCCCAAAGAAAGAAAATAAATAAATCCATAATAATTAGTAAATAGTATAAATTGATAATATTTGTCTATCATAAGTTATAATTAATGTAAGAAATGAATCTTCTAAAATATGTGAAGCTAGACTTAATTGAAACAATTTTTATTTTTATTGAAGTTAAATTATTGAATTAATTTTTTTTAAATATTTTTATTCATTTTATTTATTTAATTTTTTATTTTAAATATGACTCCTTTTGCATTGGAGCTTTTAATTAATTTAGTATTAGTAAGTCTTATTTTTATATTTCAAATTCCAAAAAGAATATTATGTTTAATATTAAATAAAATTTCAATTTATTTACCTTTTAATAATTCAGATTTAGAAACTATAAAAAAATTAAAACATGAAAAAAATAAAGAAAGCGGAATTGTTCGTAGTTGTAATTTAAATGAATATATTTCAATTTTAAAAGATGATGATAATATCTTTTCCTCTAAAGCATATTCTAGAATTGATATGTTTTTATATTTTTATAGTTGTATAATTATAATACTATTAACAAAACCTTTTTTTTTAAAAGATGATTTAACTAATATGATTAATGGATTTGGAATATTTTTTATTTTTTATTCTCTTTATGTAAGCTTATGTTATATTATTCAAGAAAAAAATAAAATTAAATTTACAATTGGAATTATTATTAGTTTTATTATATATATGATGATTAGCATTTATTATAAAGAATTTTGGTCTATTGATGAAAAAGAAGTGATAGAAAATATTAAAGAAACTTTAAGTGCATTTCATCGAAAAGAAATATTTAAAGATTCAAATGTCACAAATAACAATTATCCATTTTATTTTAAACACGTAAATCCTTTGAATTTAAATTTTTTTTTTGGTATTATTTTTAGTATATTTCTTTCTATTTTATATATAATGACAGAAGATACATATTATTTTGATGTGATTTTAATAAATGCATCAAAAGGAACACATAATTCTCAATTAAAATTAATTGAAAATCTTACCAAAGGAAAAATCATTTTAAATTTTTTTCTATTATTTGCCTTAATTCAACCTTTATTCAAAGGTTATTTTCCAAATCTTGAATTAAAAATATATTTAATAATTATATTATTCACAGCATTTTTAGAATTAATGTTTAACACTCAAAGTATTTGGTATGATACATTCAAAATAGAACAAAATAATTATGAATTATCATTACAATTCTGTAAAACAAATGAATCAGAAATTAAGAAAAAATTGCCAAGTTTAAAAAGAAGTATAATGGCAATTAATAAGACTTTAATTGATTATTTATATAAATTAATTTTTCTTTCTTTTACTCCTTCCTTATTAACTGTATTATATTTATATAATACTTTATATGGAAAAAATAAAATAAATAAATTATTTATTCAATGTTTTGTATATATTATTTTAATATCTTTTTCAATTGGTAAAGGAATTTTATTAAATGGAAGAATAATTTATTATGGATTAATAAAAAGGAAATAAACTATATATTTTTAATATTATTATTTATTTAAATTCATATCATTTAAAAATTCTTCAATTCTTTGTTTTTCAAATTCATAATTTGGTGTTTTATTATTATAAAAACCTCTTAATTTTTTTTCTTTTAATTTCTTTTTTTCATCTTCTTTAATAATTTTCTCAATATGTGCAGGTAAATTAATCTTAGTAAAACTCTCAGAATCTTTATTCATAATTTAATTAAATTAGAAAAAAAATAATATTTAATTACAATAAATGGCAGATCCATATTTTGATCCATATGATATAAATAATTACACTGGAGCACAAAAAATGAAAAGTGATAATGATGATAATAATAATTTAGGAATTAAAAAGAAACAAATATTTAATCCATATGAAAATAATAATGAAAATAATAGTGATGATGATGAAACTTCTCCTTTACAAAATAGTAGAAGAAAAAAACAAAGAAAAAAAACAGATGAAGATTTACCTCAAAATATTGATTTAACTAAAAGTGCTTATGATATTGATGATTCAAATGATAATAATAATAAAAGTGAAAATAAACAAAATGAAAATAAAGATAATAATTATGATGATAAAGAGGAATTACCTTTATTAGAAGAATTAGGAATCAATCCTCAAAATATTAAAAAGAAAATTATAAGTATAATAACTTTAAAAAGAATTGATAAAAAATTTTTAGAAGAATCAGATATGGCAGGACCATTTTTAATTATTATAATATTTGCATTTTCTTTAGTTTTACAATATAAAACTTGTTTTGGTTATTTATATGGAATTAGTGTTTGTGGAAGTGTTGCTTTATTTCTTTTATTAAATTTAATGTCAGAAAATAAAAGTATATTATTATATAATACAATAAGTGTATTGGGTTATTGTTTAATTCCTGTTGTTTTTCTATCTTTTATTTCAGTTTTTATAAATTTAAAAATGAAAAGAATTTTAGGAATTATTTTATCTTTTGGAAGTATTATTTCATCGTCAATAAGTGCTACAAGATTTTTTGAAATTGCTCTTGAAATGTCTGAACAAAAATGGTTAATTTTTTATCCTATTTGCTTATTTTATACTTGTTTTGTTTTAGTTAGTATTTTCTAAATCTTATTTTCTTTTTTGTTATTACAATCTTTATTATAAATTAAATGGAATTTTATTTTTTAAAAATATTTTTTTCTTTCTTTTTCGAAAATACTTTTATTATACATATTATTTAAATTAATTATAATTAATTATAATTAATTATATTAGTTAAATAAGAATATTTCAATTATTAATTTAATTCAATGAAATCATAGTAAATTGAATTTTCTTCAAAATCTTCTAATTCAATATTATTTCCTTTTGAACCATAATAAAAATGTCCATATGAAAAAATTATATTTTTAATTTCAGATATTTCAAATTGTCTACTTAGAATTTCATAAATTAATCTAATAATTATATTAATTAATTTCTTTGCTTTATTAATTTTTTCTTTTTTATCTATACAACAAATAATTTCTCCAAAATCAATAATTATTTCATCAGATAATCCTCTAAAATGTTTTATTATTCTATAAATATTCCCTCTTAAATTTAATGTTAATTTTTTTTCCTTTATATTATCATTTTCATCTGAAAATGAATTAACAATAAACCAAAATTTATCATTTAAATTTTCTTCTTTTTTATTATTTTTTGAAAAATCAGAATAAATTTTATTAATTATATCTGTAAATGAAGTATTATTTTTTATAAATTTTTCTTTTAAATCATAAGGTAATATACTATTATAATATTTTTCAAAATCAAAAGCAGTTGAAATTACATATTTTTCAGCATATTGTTCTCCTTTTAATTTTATTAAATTTTTCCTTAAATCTATAAGACATTGCCTATTAAATAATTCTTTCATTTCTTTTATTTCTTCATCTTTCCTTTCAGAAAAACCTTCTATTTGATTTTGAATAGAATAGTTAACATCATTTATTTTATTTGAAATGTCATCAAATCTTTTATCAAAATCAATATCTTCTAATTTATTTATTAGATTTTTAATTTGTGTATTAACAAATTCTCTATAGATTATATCGTCTGTATTATTCCCAGAAAATTCTTGTTTAAAATTTGTGATGCTTAAAGTTTCATCATTAGTTTTGGAAAAATTATCAAATTGCTCAATTTCTTTTTCAATTTTTTTTTTATTTGAATTTTTAAAAATTTCTTTTTTTTTAGAAGGTTCTGTCTGACTCAATGAATTGATTTCTACTTCTCTAATATTTTCACCGTTTAAATGAATTGGCTTTTTCATTTGATAATTCTTTGTTCTGTTATGAAAATTAACAGCATTATAATAATTTTTATAGTTATTAGACATAATTAATTTCAAATTAATTTTTAAAACAAATAGTTTCTTTAAATCAATTTAAAATTATTCCTCTATATAATTTTATTTTAATATTTAATAAAAATAAAAATAAATATATTATGAAAATATATATAATTATAATTTAGAATCAAAATATATAAAAGTCAAAATTTTTGAATAAAAATTATTTTTAAATTATTACTTCTTTTTTATATTAATCGTTTATTTTCTTTAGATCACTAAATGTTAATATATTTATTATGAAAAAATAATAAAATATATTTTTTTAATTTCATATCCTTCTAAATTCCATCTTTATAAATAATAGAATTTCTAATATATTATAATTGATTTTTTCATTTTATTTTTATAAGTGTATTCTTTTTCAAATTGTTTATTAATATAACCTATTTGATCTTCTAAAACTAATAATTCTTCATAAGTCATATTATTAATATTTAGAAAACAATCATTTAAACTTTCTTAAATTTGATTATTTATTAATTTCTACGAAAAAATAATATAATATTGTCTCTTTTCCTGTTTTTTCTTTTTTGGATAAATTATCTATTTTTTCTATTCTAGTATTTGATTTTTTAATTTCTATTTTCTATTTTTCAATTATTTTATTGAAATTTTATATATTCATTATTTTTTTAATTAATTTTATCCTTTAATCATTTTATTTCATTTTTTAACTTTTGAACTTATATTTTTATTACTTTTATTTTACTTTTAGTTTTTTTAAATTATTTATTTTTCTTTTTATTTTTGATATTAGAATTTGAAGAGTTTAAATTGAATTTAATAATTGTTATTTAATTTTTATCTTTAATTTCAAAGAGAAACAAATTATTTTTTAGTATTTTTAAATTTTCTAATAAATATAAAAAAGTATTTTCATCTTTGAGCATTTTTCATATTGTTTCATATATATTTTTTTAATATACTTTATTTTTTTATTCTAATATTTATGTGTTTATTAATGCTAATTTATAATTAAGGAAAAAATTTATTTTATTTCTAATTTATATAACAAATTTTAATATTAAAAGGATTAAAATATAATTTAAATTAAATTAAAAAACCTAAAAAAAATTTTCAAAAAAAAAAAATAAAAATATAATTAAAAAAATGTCATTAAAACCAGAAATAAGTGAAGATGAATCATTTGAAAAAATAAAAAGTGGATTTAAAATAAATTTAATTCAAATGAAAGATGGAGATTCAGGTAAAATGATGTGGGATTGTAAAGATTGGGATCTTTCTTCTTCTAATCAAACAGTAAAAATATCAAAAGAATTATTAAAATGTAAAATAATAAAAAGAAATGTAAATTTTTCTTCAGTTGAAAAAATAGAAGATTTAGAATTAATTCAAAATTTTTATTTAATGGGAGAATTATTTGAATCTTCAAGATTTAAATTTGGTTTTGTTATTCCTAATTCTACTAATGATTGGGAACAAATAATTGAAGCTAAAGAAGATGGAGTTTTACCTGCTGAAGTTTTATCTGGAAAATTAAAAGTTGAAACTCTTTTTTTATGTGAAGGGAAAATTATTATTAAAAATAAAATATTAATTTATTATGTATAAAAATTTATTTTTTTTTCTTAATGTTTTTTATAATTTTTTTAAATTAGATTTAAATTTTTTTTAGGTTTTTTTTTGAAATTGTTTTTTTGTAGGTTTTTCAAATTATATATTTTATTTAATTAATTTATTTCAAGGATGATTATTCTCTTTTTATGGATTAATACTTCATTTATTTTTTAATTTAAATTTTATTTTTTCAATAAACTACAAATGATGTATTTAACTTATAAAAAAGAAAGAAAACAAATAAAATTTTTTAATTCATATTAAACCAAAACAGAAAATTATATTTAAATATAGAATAATCAATTTTTATATATTTTTATATAATGAAAATTAATTTGATTGTTTTCTATTCGGATATAAATTGGCTTCATTTTCTAAAAAAAAATAAATTAATTCAATGAGTATACTTTCAGGATACCTTAGAAAATATAAAAGAGATATATTTTTACCAGGAAATACAAATAAAAGATGGTTCGAACTTAATTTTGATAAACAAACTTTTTCAATAAAAAACTCTCAAGAAAATCCAAATTATAATGAAATAATAAAATTTAATGAAATAAAAGAATATCACCCTTTTTTAGGAAAAAATTTTCAAAATGTATGTGATTATAAATATGGCTTTTTAATAAAAACAATAAAAAGAAGATATTTTCTTTATGCTAAAACTGAAGAAGATAAAATAAAATGGGAAGAAGCTTTTTTAAAAATTTTAGGGAAGAAAAATGAAAATGAGAAACATTTAAATCTTAGAAATACTTTTTATAATAGTAATTCTGAAGAATATACTATTTTTAAAGTTTGTCATACTCAAAATGAATCTCATTATTCTTCTAGAAAAACTAGTGGTGATAGTAATAAAGAAATAAGAAGAAATCATAAATTTAATACAATTAATGGTGAAGAACTTAATCTTATTCAAAGAAAAAATTCAGTATTTACTTATTCTAATAATAATATTGATAATCAAGATAATAATGGAAATAGTGAAAAAAAAAGAAAATCAATAATTTCTTTTTTTTACTAAATCTTTAATATATAAATTCCTTTGTATTTAAATATATTGATAAAGGAATATAATAAAAAAAATATATTTATTATATGGATATTTAAGGGTATTATTTATAAAAGTTTATTTTTTATTTTCATGTTTGATTGATGATTAAAATTAAAGAAATAAATTAAATAAAAAATATTTTTGATTTAATAATTTAAAAAAACTAAAATGTTTAATAAGTTATTTATTTTATGCTTCGGTTATATTAAGTGTTTTTTCTTTTTAAAATATTGAAAAAAAGATTTAAACTTATTAAATGTTTTTTCATCTAACTCAAATAATTTAATTATTTTTAATGTGGTTCAAAATCATAAAAAAAATAATTATTTTTATATAAAATTTAATTTATATAATTTAACAATTGAAATTCAAAACACCCTATTTCAAATAAATTTTTTATACAGTAATTTAGAAAAAAATCTTTTTTTCAAAGAAAAATTTTATATCCAAAAATAACTCTATTTAACATATTTTTTTCAATTATTATTCTTTTTTTTTTTCTTTTAAAAATACTACTTTTAATATTTTTTTAGGTTTATACAATTATTTTTTAATAAAATCAATTTATATCACATTCAAATTAATCCATTTATAAAATTATTTTTCCCTATAATTGAGATTCAGAAGTTTTTAAACTATGAAAATCATATCATTTATTTAATTATATTCCATTATCAAATAAAAATGAGCAAATTAACTGTATTTTTTTTCTAATACTTTTTCTAATTCTTCACCGGAAATCCAATATTTACATTATAATCTTTTTTATTTATTTTTCCTAAAAAGAACATTGAAATGAATATTATTTTATTTGATAAACATAATTGTATGTTTTTGGTATATAATTTTGAACTTTTTGAAATTGAGTAATTATTGTATTTACGTTCCTTTTCCTGTCTTTAAGTGTATGATTAATTAAAAATTTCTTTTTCTTTGTTTCTCATTACATTATCTTAAAATAAAAAAAATGTGAATAACAATATTTAAAAAATTCATATTAAATTAGTATTTTTGTAAAATACCATCCCCAATCCCCCTATATTAAATAAAAAAAATAAATAATTTTTATTTTTTAATCTATGAATTTAAAAATTACATTCATAGATTTATATTACAAAATTATTTATTAATTATTCAATCTAATATAAAAAATTAAAAAAAATAAATAATTTTGTAATATAAATCTATTAATTTGTAATTTTTAAATTCATAGATTAAAAAATAAAAATTATTTATTTTTTTTATTTAATATAGGAGGGATTGGGGATATTTACAAATAATTGTTTAATTAATATTAGTTAAAAATAAGTTAATTATATCTATTATTATACAAATTATAAATTAAATTAGTAAAAAAGTTCCTTTGTTTTGAATACTTATATCCCTAGAGTGATTAATTTTATTCATTAAATTTTTTAAATCATTTCCAAAAATTATTATCTACTTACTATTATATAGAATTCAATTAAATATTGTCAATAAAAAAAATTTTTTAATTCTACTCAATCTTAGAATTATTTTTTGAAATAATTCTTTTAATTCTAAATGTTTCAAAATTCTTTTAGTTAATGTTAATATATAAATGAAATTTATTTAATTGAGTTTTTTCTCTTTTCAAGGAAAAATATATTTTATTGTTTTTTTACAATTTTTATGAATAAAAATAAAAGATTAAATAATATTATAAAAAATAGACATTAATTCGACAAAACAAAAAAAGATTATAAATGAAAAAAGTATTAAAAAGAAATATTAAATATTTGAAAATATATTTTTAATATTTTTTTTACAATTTTTTGGATTTTTAAGAACTTAAAAATTTTTAATTAAACTAAAATAAATCATAATCAAAAAAATCAATAAGATATTTTTTATTATTATAAATGCTTAATGATTAGTTTTTGTCAATTCTTTTTCTATTGAATTTTCTATAAATTGTATTAAATCATCAAAATCCTCGTTTAATTCATTTTCAAAGGTATTTAAATTTTCAATAACTTTATTGATTTTTTGAACAAAACTATTTTGTCTTTGTTCTATTTCATTATTTGCTGAAAATAAATTTCCTGTATTTACATTATTCATTGCATTATTATAATTTGAATTATAAAAAGTGGTATTTGCTTCTTTAAAATAAGGAGAATCATTTGAATTAAAACTATTAATTTTTCCTGAATTTTTAGATTGATAAATATCATCATAATTTTCATTAGAATTTTTCAAAGAAATATCATTATCAATTGATATTTCATTATATTTTTTAATTGTTTTTTTTAATGTATCAGAAAATTCATTCATAATCTTATTCCCTTTAGACATAAATTTTTAAACTAAAAATAATAAAAAAAATATTTTATTCAAAATTAAATTTTAAATTTTTGATGTATTTAATTTATATATAAAATATACAAATTATCCTTGCTATAATTTATTAAGAAATATTATATTAAATCATTTTTTAAATTCTTCTTTTTTAATTTTTGAAGATAAAGAATAAAATCTTTACTTTTTATAAAATCACAAATATTATCAATTTTATAATTTTTATCCTTAATAATATTAAGTGCAAAATCTTCTCTAAAACAATAAATATGTTTAGGCCAAATTTTTTCAATTTTAGATAAAATATCTTTAAGAGGAATATTATTTTTATAAAGAGAAGGATTCCAAATATTTTTTGGAATATTGTATAAATCATTTATTTTCATATTTAATAAATGAAATAAAGGTAAGTTTATATGTTGTTGTTCCTTATTTTCAATTAATTCATTTAATTTATGATTTTCTTTTTTAATATAATTAAAATTATATTTCATAAAATTTAAGGGAGACTTTGTTTTTTCATAATTTTCACCATGAAATATCATTGTAGATTGTTTTAAATTTTTTTTATCATTTTTTTTATTATTAGAGTTATCATTTTTATTTAAACTTCTTTTTTTATTTGTCTTTTTACTTGTTTCTTCGATTGAATTTGAAATAATATTTCTTTCTTTTTTTTCTCCAATATGAAAAAGAAATGTATCTTTTAATAGTTCTTCATATTTATTTTTTCTTTTAAAAACTTTTTTCTTTTTTTTTTCTTTTATTTCTTTTTGTTCTTGATTTGATGTTTTTGATGTCTCATCAGATAATAAATCTATATCTTTTAAATGATTTATAGAATAATCAGTAATTAGAGACATTAGTATTTTATTTAAAACTAATTTATGAATTTAAATATTAATTGTAATTAGTACTTTTATATTAGAATTTTTTTAAGGAAATTGGGTATTCAAAGATTTATTTACTTTATTTTAAATTTAAAAGATAATATCAGTGATAATTATTTATGTAAAAAGAATTTATTATTACTATATTATTTTAAATAGAAGTTATTGTATAATTAAATTTTTAATACAATAAAATATTATGTAATCTAAAGTTTTTAAATTCTAAAAATAAAAAAAGGAATTTCTATTAGTATATAAAAGATAAGTATTTAATTAAATATTTAAAATTAATTTAGATTATGGTAATTCTAGAAATATTCAAAACTTTTTAATCAAATTACCTTTCTTTTCTATTGCCTAATTTTCTTCTTATATTAGTTTTATTTTTCGAAATAAAAAACAAAAAAAAATCTCTAATGAAAATTTAAATATAATATCTGATGATAATATAGAAGAAATGTTAAATAATTTAAAAAATAATTTAGAAAATGATTAATCAAACGATTTCATATAATAAAACAATTTTAAAAAATAATAAATTGAATATTAATTCAAATCAAAATAATGAAATTTAAAAATAAAAAACAAATCTTTCTTTTATTTAATTTAAAATAATAAATAAAAAATTTTCAAAAAATAATTTAATTTCAATAAAATCTTATGTTAATAATTAAATTATTGAGTTAAGAAAAAATAATAAAAAATGAGTAAAAGAGAATTAGAAATTTCATATGAAGGAGAATTAAAAAAAATAAATTTACCTTCAAATTTAAATGATTTAACAAAAAAAATATTAAATAATTTTAATCAATTAAAGGGTAAAAGATATGAAATTATATATGAAAATAAAAGTGATTCTTATAAAATCTTTAATGAAAATGAATATCAAAATTTTATAAAATTAAACAATTCTAAAATTAAAATATTTCAAAAGGAAGATGATAAAAATTCAGAAAATGTAAGTTGGAATATTTTATTGTCATATTTTGTTGAATTTTCAAATAATTTATTTAAATTAGATTATGAATCATGTAATAATATGTTAAGAAATGAAAAAATATTATCTTTTATTGAATTATTTCCTGGATTAAAATATTTTTTTGATGAAAAATTAATTAAAACTTTAAAAATTTTTATATCTTCAACTAATTATTATTTTAATTTAAATAATTTTAACTTAGCAGAATGTGTTAAAAAATTGGAATTATATCAAATTAATAATGATGATATAAAAGAATATATAAATGATAATAATAATTATAAGCCTAATACTCCTCAAACAAATAAATATAATCAAAATAAAAATTTTCCTTTTTCACAAGATAATAATTCTTTCAATAGTTATAGTCATTTATCTTTTATAAAACAAAAAAATTTAAATTCATTAATTGATAAGAAAAATAATAATAATAATAATACTAAAAGTAAAGATTCTTCACCTGAAAATGAAATAAATAATAATAATTTAAAGACATATTCATCAGCAAATATAAATATTTTTCAATCAGATAATTTAAATCAAATAAATAAAAAAAAGGAATCAAATATATTTTTAATTATAGAAAAAAATATACATATAATAAATTCAATAATTAAATCAATGAATATTATCGGAGATGCAATTGGTAAAATTCAAGATATATATTACATATTAACAAAAGAACAAGAAGAGCCTTTTAATGAAGATATTTTATTAAATTTAATTGAATTTCTCCAAACAAATATTAATGAAATGATACTTTCTTTAAAAAAATATGAAAATGAATTCTTTGTTAAAAACACTTTTTTACCTTTTTTCTCAATTCCTATTGAAGATTCAAAAACTTTATTATATTTAATTAAAGGTTATAGAGCTATTCTTTCAATGGATATTATTGAAATGATGAATAGCAAAATAATAATTAATGAAACTATGAAAAAATTAAAATTAAGAAATAAATTTTTTTTAAGTTTAAGATTATATATTTTTTTATTTCAGTTTAAATTAGATAATGATAATAAATGTGAATTAATTTTCAAAACTTATTTTGATAAAAAGAAGAATTTTTTATCAAAAAATTTCAATTTTCAAAATGAAAATGATATAAATGAGAATAAATTAAAAAAAAATTATTTTGACAAACAAAGTAATCAAGATGATAATATTAAATTAAAAAATTTAATATTTTCAGCAAAGCCAAAAAATATGAATGCAGAAATGATAATTTCCAAATTATTTGAAGAAAAAATAGAAATTAATTTTATTAGTTTTATATTTGAAATTAAAAATTATTTAGAACATAATAAATTAAATAAGTCTAAAGTATTTTATGAAAAAAATAAATTTGGTAAATTTCTTTTTATTGAACAAGATGAAGATTTTGGGATAATAAATTATTTATATATTGAAGACAAATTAAGAGGAATAATTTTACCTGAAATTAAAAATGCAACATTAATGCAAAAGGAATTAGAAATTAAAAACTCTTTTTCTTCTTCAAAAACAATTCAAAATGAATATTCTAAAATTAAAATGACGAGTGGATTAACCTTTATTCTTTACAAAATTTCTAATTTTTTAGATATAGTAATTCAATACAAAGAAAAATCAATAAATGAAGTTAATTTAATAAAAAAAATATTTAAAAAATTTAAACTTATATTTTCTAATTATCATATCTTTAAAACAACAATAACATAAATAAATTAATTTTTAAAATGGAAAATTGTACTTAAAATAGCTAGGACACTAACTATTTATTATTATTAATTTAAAAATGAAATAAAATAAAAATATAGATAATGAGTAAAAAAGATATAGAAATTTCATATAAAGGACATATAAAAAAAATAAATTTATATTCAAATTTGAATGATGAAAGATATGAAAATTTATATGATAATAAGACTAATTTTCATGAAAAATTTAATGAAAATGAATATCACAATTTTAAAAATAAAAATTCTACAATTAAAACATTTGAAAAATCAGATGATGAAAATGTAAGTACAGATGCAGAAAATAATAATAATAATCATTTAATTCAATTTGCTTCTTCGAGTGAAGAATTAAGTTCCACTTTTTTTCAATTTCAAAATAAATATGAATTCTTAAAAGAAAATAATGATTTAAAACAACAAATAGAAGAATTAGAAAAAAAATATGAAGAATTAGATAATAAAAACAAAGAATTAGATAATAAAAATAAAGAATTAGAAAAAAAAAATGAAGAATTAAAAAAATACAATAATGAATTAAATAATAAAAATAAAGAATTAGAAATAAAAAATGTAGAATTATTAAACCAAAATAGCTTTTTAAAAAGCAAATTTAATGAAAAAAAACAAAAAAAAATCTCTAATGGAAATTTAAATATAATATCTGATGATAATATAGAAGAAATGTTAAATAATTTAAAAAATAATTTCAAAAATGAATTTAGTAAATTTCAAACAAAATTAATTAATCAAACGATTTCATATAATAAATCAATTTTAAAAAACAATAAATTGAATATTAATTCAAATCAAAATAATGAAATTATAAATAAGAAAAAAGAAAATATTAAAGAAGAAATAATTAAGATTAATGAAAAAAAAACATTTAATAAAGAAAATCCTTATTGTAATTTATGTCACAATAATACATACGAAATTATATTTAAATGTGAAAACTGTAAAAATTTTATTTTATGTGAAAAATGTTATAATCAAAATTCAGAAAATCATATTTGTGAATCTTTTAAACAAATAAATAAAAAGAATAATAAAGATAAAAACCAAAATAATAATAATCAAAATAATATTGATAATAAGAGAAAAACTACAGAAAAACAAAAAGAAATTTTGAATCAATTTAGAATAACATTTAATTTGAAAAAAGAAGATTATAGTGATGAAAAAATTTGGAAATATTTAGTGAAACATAATTTTTCATTTGGAGATGCTTTTGCTTCTTTTTTTAATTAAATATATTTTTTAATTTATAAATATAAATTTAATAAAATTCCTTTTATACTTTATTTATCAACTTTAAAACATGAAATAATTATTTTAAATTTTAACTTTATTTTGTTGAAAACTATTTTAGAATTGTTATACAAAAAAAAAAATAAAATAATATTGAAAAAGGAAAAAAAAATTAAATTAAACAAATTGTTTTTTCTTTAAAGTTAAATTATTCATTGAAGGTATTTTAAAAGAGTAATTTATAATATTAAATAAAAATCATATTAAAATTAATTTCTTCAATTTAATCATTCACAAATCAAAATAATAAAATTTATATTAATATAAATAATCAAATACATTTTAAAAAAAACATTAATTTTTCAAAGACCATAATATATTTGAATTAATATCTTTTTTCATTTTTATATTATCTAATTTAAAATTATTATGAAATAAAAAAATTCTATTTTCTTTTTTTTTATTTTTATGGAAAGTAGAATTTAAATGATTATTAATTAAATCAACTTTTTTTCCAATTACAGTTTTACTATTTTTTTTTCTGGGTGGAGAAGAAGAAAGTGAATGAGGAATTAAATTAATTATTTCAATCATTTTACCTAAAAATCTATTTATTAATTTACTCCAATTTATTGAATCTTTATTATTAATATTAACAACAAATTCATCTTCAATCTCTTTAGTAAAATGATAATTTTTAGAAGATTCAATTTTATTTTCAATTTTAATTATATTTATAATAGGCTTTTTAAATTCTATTTTAATTTTATGACTTTGAGATAAATGATATTCTCTTGATAATCTTTCAATTGATTGAATTTTTTTTTTAAAGTGATTTCCATTAAATTTTTTTATATTATGAATCCATAAATTTGCATCAAAGTCATCTAATTTTTTATAATTAAAAGTTAAAGTATTTTCTATTTTATTTACATCTATAAATTTTAATAAAAAAGATAATTTATTTATATGTTTTCCTATTTCAATTAATTTTACTAAATGAGTAAAATTAAAATAAATATGATATTCTTTTTCATCAAATGAATTTATATCTGTTAATGTAACTATAATATAAAAAGATTTTAATTTTATTATTTCATTATTATTATTTTCATCAGTATGAATACTAAATAAAATTTCTTGTGAAAAAGTAAAAAATTTTGTTTTTGGTTCTCTTAAAAAAAAAGTTTGATTATATAATTCATAATAAGAATCTAATTTTTCTAATAAATATCTAAATTTTTTAAAATTAGAAAGATATTTTGTAATATAAAAATCCCAATTTTCAAAATTTATATTATATAAATAAAATAATAATTCAAAATCAATAAAATGTTTAATATTTACAGAATTTTGAGGAATTAATAGAACGATTAAAGGAAGTATAATAGTCACTTTATAAGTTTTTGAAATTGTTGTCCAAATAAAACTATAATAATTATATTTTTTTAATAAATTTTTATTATTATCATAAGAATGTACAATAAATTCATTTTGACTGCTTTTAATTTTATTATTATTAAAAAGTAAATTTTTAATTTGACTACTATTCATATGATTTATATGATTTAAAGGGGGCATTATAGGAGATAAATTTAATGAAATAATATTTTTCTTTTTTTTTTCTGAATTTTCTGTTTGATAATCTTTTAATATTTTTAAACTTGTATTTATTGCTTCTTCATCAAATGAGATTTTTTCTCCTTTTTCATCAAATTTTATTATATATGATAATAATTTTTTAAATGTTTCATAACCTTTATAATAAAATAAAGGAAGATATTGAAATGGACAATTTAATTCTAAATTTTTAAGTTTATGATTATTATTTTTTTTTGATGAAATATCTTCAAAATTTAATACTAAAGAATTAAAACATAATTCTAATTTTTTTTTTCTTTTTCCATAATAAAACAATTTTTTGAAAAAACAAGTTTGCTCAACTTTCTTTTCATTTTTTAAAAAATTAATTTTCTCTTTAATAAGTTTATTATATTTTTCTTTATCTTTAAAAATATCATCTTCATTATATGTTATATTATTATAATCATCATTAGAAAAAAAATCTTTTTGAAATTTATCAAGTGAATTATTTTTAATATTTGTAAAAGAATTACTTTTTTTTTGAATTTGAATAGGAAAAGAACCAAGACTTGAAAAAGTAGAATTACAGGATTTATTTAAACTTAAATTTCTACTTTTAATTTCATTTGAAACTGTAATTAAAGGAATAACTTCTCCTTTATTATTGTTTATTGGGTATAATAATGGAATTTTATTTGATCTTTTAACTTCATTTCTTAAATATTTTAAAGGAAAAGGAATTTTTTTTATTAATTTATTTTTATTTTTATTCTTATTTTTATCTTTTATTAATGAGAGAGAACTTTTGGATTCAATTAATAAAGGTAATTGTTTAGAAAATAATTTATTATTTTTATGAATATAAAAATTATGAAAAGCATCTGTATTTTGAACAACATTTTTTGTTAATTTTAATATTGAATCAATACAATTATTATCCTCATGATTTTTATTTTCCATTATATTTTGAGTTTTATCTATAAAAATTTAAAATCAATAAAAAAACCAATTAATCATAAATAAAATAAAAATTAAATTTATATAAAAATCAAAAATTAAATAAATAAAACCCATTAATAACATTATAAAGAAATAAATTAAATTAGATTAATTAAATTAATTTTTCACATTCACAATCATTTATTTTATTTTCACAATTAACATCTTTATCACTACTTTTTACTTTTTGAACAATTTTATCAAAAACAATAAAACTAGCATAAATAAAAGCATAAAAATAGTTTGCAATGCAATTAATATTACATCCTCCAACAAAACCATATTTTTGAGTTAAATTTCCTCCAAATAAAGGGCCAATAGTTTCTCCTAAAAAATATCCTAAATTATAAACAGCAGAAGCATAATCTTGAGAAGAATTTTCATTGAATTTTAATTCATTTTTTAAAATGATTATTGCATCAATAACAGCGGGAATAGAAATAAAAGCTCCTCCAAAACCTAATCCTGCTAAACCTAATATTATTATTGATAATTTTTGTGGTAAAAAATTTGATGGTCCTAAAAATAATATAAAAAAAGAATTAAATAACATTCCTATTGTCATTGTTATTCTATTACCAAATAATTTATTTGCAGGAGATAAAATTTGAAGAGATAAAAAATAAAAAATTGTTGTTATTATAAAGAATAAAGCAGTTTCTTCAGGTTCTAAACCAAATTTTTGATTTAAATGACTTGCAAAAACAGGATAAATAAAACTAATAGAAATAGAATCCATAGTAACAGCTAAGAAAGTAAGAATAATATTTCTATTTTTTAAAATAGGGAAAACATTAACAGTATTATTATTATCATTATCATCATCATTAATATGATGTATTTCTAAAAGAGGAACACAGCTAATTAATAACATTTCCATAAAACCAGAAATTAAAAAAGGAAATTTAAATCCAAACATATAATAACCAATAGAAGCAATTAAAGGACCAATAGCAATACCTATTGAAGTTCCAACTTCAATATATCCTAAATTTTTTTCTATTTCTTTATCATCACTAATTGCAGCTGTTAAACTATATATTAATGTTTGAACTATTGCTCCTCCTGCTCCTTGAAAGAATCTAATTATAAATGATAATATTATAAATAATGATCTATTCTCTATAAATGATATTAATCCAAACCATATTGTACATGATGATTCTGTTAATATTGCTAATATTAATAAATTTTTTCTTCCACATATTTCACTTAATAATGGAGTTAATATTGTTAAGAGAAAATTACTTATTGCAAATGATGAAAATATTATTCCTACTAATGATGAAGATATTCCTCTTTCTTCTGCTAAAAATGGATACAATGGAGCTAATAGGGAATATCCTATTTGGGAAAATATTGCAAAAAGAATTATTATTAACATTTTTTTTGAAATGAAGTATGCCATTTTTTGTAATTTTTTTTAATTTGTTTTTTTTAATTTTTTGAAATTAAGATTTTTAATATTTTTAAAAAATGTGGGATTTATCGTTAAATAAAAAAAGAAAAATTTTTCATAAAAAAGTGTAGGAATAATTTATTATATTATTCGTTTTCTATGAAATGATTGGCCATATATATATTATTCAATATGGCTTCACAATTATTGTTGATATATTGAATATATAAAATAATCAATTCTTAAAAATAAATGATAAACATATAAATAAAATAGGTCTTTGCCAAATTCTTCATTTGATGGTTTCAAAAATAAGATAATAAATATTTAAATTTTATTTGAAAACTTAACTTTTGGTCCTTTCATTATTATTTCTTCTTCCAAATTAATAAAAAAATCAATTATTCTAAAAATATTTGATTATTTTCATTCAATATTTCAAAATTGTATTGAGATTGATGAAGTAATTATAATCAGAATAAATTTTTTATATAAGAAAATAGTATATAAATCCAAATTGAAGAAAATTGTCTCACATTTTTCAGGATTTACATAATTTTTTACTGAAAATATAATTATTCATTTTACATCAATAATTCATGAATAATTGATGACAATTTTTAAAATTAAATTAATTTACCAATATAATACAAGCAAGAATTTATAAAAAAATTGAAATAAAAAAATGAAATATAATGTAAGAAGTTTAAGTTCAAAATTTAAATAAAATTAGAAATGACATTAATTTAAACGTAATTATAAAAGAGCTTTCCATAACTTAAATTTAATACTGATAAAAGATATAAAAATAAAGAATTTTATCAGATATTTTTTAAATATTAATGAATAATTTTCTTTCTTAATTATATTTCAATTTTTTATTTATAATTTTTTTTATAATTCAAAGGAATTAAAATAAGAATTTATTATGAAAAACTTAAATGAATTTATAATAATTTATGAAATTATGAAATATTAATTCTTTTTTTATATAAAATGAAAGTGATTAAAGATAATATTTGGAATAAATTTAAAAAAATAGAAATTTTATCTTCAAATAAATATAGTTCATATTATAAAGTGAAAAAATATTAATACTGGAAATTATTTTGGAATTAAAGAAATAAATAAACAAAAATTTAAGAAACTTTATAATTATGAT